>VZRI01002120.1:124800-162305 GCA_013397515.1 Upupa epops
CTGTGGCTGATTTTCCCTTGCTCTACTCAGGAAACTGTCAGTGTCACCCAAAGGAGAGGCTGCTTAATAGAGGGCTCCTCACTTGCAGCATTATCGCTGCCCATGGCTTTCAGCTGAGATGTATATGTGACTTTGGACATGTTCCTGCACCAGACATCCTATTAATAACATGTATGACTTCCTAGTACGCACAGTTTAAGGTTCAATCAGTAAGTTCAATCAGTAAGCAAAGAAAAATCCTATGTGTCCACTCTACTGTATGTAGCCCAAACCGGATGGGCTAAGTCCCCTCTACAGTGAGACTGCCTAAAGCTGGACATGGTTAGGATACAGCGCATGGTTAGTCTATTGCCAGGTCAGAACAGCGTCCAGGCAATTCAGAATGGCACTTAACTTTTTTTAAGTGGCATCGTGGTATTAATTTCTGTGAAGTTTGGTCTGTAATGCTTTGGCGTGTCTGGAGAAGAGTTAAAAAATGCTTTACTAGCCCAGAGAATAATTGAACATGTAGCCACACACTAGATAGTGCTTGTTGATCTCCATGACTGATTTTGCAGATCTTGACTATGAATATGCTTTGAATATTGCATAGCACATTTATCATCATCTGCTAAAATAGAATCATTTAGGTTGGAAAAGACCTTGAAGATCATCCAGTCTGACCATGAACCCAGCTATCCCAAGGCCACTGCCAAACTGACCAACACAGCTTTGAAACACATCCAGGGATGGTGATTGAACCCCTCCCTGAGCAGCCTGTTTCAAGGCCTGATGCCCTTTCAGTGAAGCAATTTTTCTCAATGTCTAACCTAAACCATGGGGTTATTAGGGTTATTAGCATTTATGATGTTGATGAGATAGGTGTTAGTTTAATAGTTCTGTAGAGATTTTGCTTTGGGAATATGGGTACAAAAGATGGGTACAATCCAGGCTTGTAGGTAGCAAGTGGTGTCCCCCTTTTCTTCTCATGTTTATGTGGAGCCTCCTATGTTTCAGTTTACACCCATTACCCCTTGTCCTATCATTAGATACCACTGAGCAGAGCCTGGATCCTTCCTCCTAACATTCACCCTTTACAAATTTATAAATATTACTAAGGTGATCCCTCAGTCTCCTTTTTTCCAGGCTAGAGAGCCAGCTCCCTCAGCCTCCCTTCATGAGGGAGATGTCCCACACCTGTAATCATCTCTGCCTCTGCACTGGACTCTCTCAAGCAGTTCTATATACTCCTTGAACAGAGGGGCCCAGAACTGGACAAAATATTCCAGATGTGGTCTCACCAGGGCACAGTAGAGGGGGAGAACATCTCTTGAACTACTAAACATCCCCCTTCTAATCCCTCCCCCAGGATGCTGTTGGCCCTCTTTGCTGTAAGGGCACATTGCTGGCTCATGGTCAACCTGCTGTCCCCCAGGACACCCAGGTCCTTTTCTCCTACACTGCTCTTCCACAGGTCAGCCCCCATCCTATACTGGTACCTGGGGTTGCCTGGATGCCAGATTCTACACTGCCCTTCTTGAACTTCATTAAATTCCTCCCCACCCAACTCTCCATTTGATGAGAATTCTGCAGACAAGACTGTTCATGTCTTGGCCTTTCTGCCCTTGAAAGCTTTTGAGGCTGAGAAAAAGACATTTCTGTACAGACTTTGTAAAAAGGCAGCCTTTGAAATTCTCCTTGATGTGGTATTTTAGGCTTATTATAAGGGTGAATTTAAGTACCATGTCAAGTAATAATCCAGTTCTTGGGTTGTTTTTTCCCTAGGTCCCTCCAAACTGCCCCAAGAAAAAGAAACAGCTCACGCGTTGCTGTTATTCAAGTACTGCTGAGTAATTTGGTTTCATGGTATTTGTGTAAAGGAACGCTTTTGTGGACAGAAGTGAATGAAAGTATTAGGCTAAATGTACGTGTCTATTTTTCCAGAGAAGTCATCAGCTCCCAGGTAATTGTAAACATTATTTCTGTACTGTCAGATTAGAGCTGAGTGCAGGAAAACATGCTTTTTAAACGTGCTTTTCAAGTCATTATATTTGAAAAAGGATATGTCTTGATGCACTACAGCTATGATCTGAGGTACCACGTTGTTGAGAATGGATAATATTTCAGCATTTCCCCCCCTTTCTGAATTCATTGTCTGCTTGAAAACAGCTGCAAGTAAAGAATGAAGTCAGGCCCAAAAAAAGACCTAAACCTTTACTAGCTAACAGGGAAAGTACAGCTTATAACTAAACAGAGGTGGATAGTTGATTATGTTGAGAGAGCCAGGGGATATATATATTTCTTTTTGCAATATAATGAATTAGAATAGCCAGGTTGTTTAATTATAAATCACCTAGCTGTGATCTCTAGTATCTAAGCATTAGATAAAGGCACCACCTTGTGTCCAGTACTAAATTCATTATCTGTCCTGCATCTTTTAACATTGCTCTTGGCTTGTGCCTTCAAATTACAAAAGATGTAACCCTCTCAGCACTTTACTTTCTTTACTACTATGTCTTAGCAACAGAGTGAATATGATGTTCCAAATAAATAAAAAACCCTTGAATATTTTAGTGATTATATCAGTGCAATGCTGATCAAAACTAATCAGAGTCAGCTGGCCTATGAATTCATTATTATAAATTACTTTTTACTCAGCAGAGTCAATGCTGTTGCAGCTGCTTTTACTGAGGTAGGATTTCATTCACGGGGGCTGCCATCCTTACTGAAGGCTTCAGAAACAGACATCACAACTTAACTTTCACTGCTCAGAACGGAACCAAAGCCTGTGGCAGAGCTTGCCAAACTGGAAAGAAGGTGCAGGCTGCACTATGTGCAGTAATCACTAAACAGAAAATTTCCCATTAGATCATGGGAGAAGAGTAGGATTTAGCTTTCCAAAAATACACACATGGGGAAGTTAAGAAACTGAGGCTCACAAAGCAATACTACCTAACTTAATCCAAGTCCCTGGGGTTGAATGTGCCTGAACTTTGAATTTTATAGTTATGTACTAATACATACAGTATAAGGCTTCTGACATGACCTTGAGCTCTGTGTTTGCTGCACACAACAGTCATTAAGCATTTCTTTAACAAGTCTTTAAGTTCTTTAAGTGGCAGGTGAAATGCTGATAAAAACAACTGATGTAGCAAATGGCAGATCCCATATCTTCTGGCAGTTGGCACTTGGCCCATACTCACCATCTCTCACTAGGTCTCTGGATGATTTCATAGTGCAAGTCTTCCAAACATGAGAGATTTGAAATATTAGTATACACTGGGTTCAGTTAGGATGGAGTTGAACCTCCTCGTTGCATCTCTCCTGGTGCTGTGTGTGGTGGTAGCTGGAGAGGTGTTGATAACCCCCCAGTGTTTTGGCTGCTGCTGAGCAGGGCTTGCATGGCACTAAGGCTGGGGAGTTTTTGCTTTCCTAATATCCTCCCCACCTGAGGAAGGCTAAGGGATGGGCTGGACAGGCTAACCCCGACTGACCAAAGGGATATTCCAGACCATATGTCATCAGGCCAGATGTAAAAGCCAGGGGAAGGAAGGAATTGAGGGTGATCATTGATAATCTTTTGTCCTCTGGAGCAACTGCTATGCGGATTGTGTCCTGCTTCCTAGAACAGCTGTTAAACACCTGCTGATGGAAGTGGAGAATAATCTTTGTTATTTGCCTTTGCTTCCATGCACAACTTTTGCCTTTTTCTTTATTGAACTGTTGCTGCTCTTACCTGCTCTTGTTATATTTTCCTCTCCCCCATCCATCCAAAAAGGGGCAGTGATAGAGCGGCTTTGGTGAGTACCTGACCCCCAATCAGAGTCCAAGACACCACACAGTGTTTCTGGGGTCACATTCAGTGGAAAGCCACACGTGAAATATTACTGTGTGTGTTGAATATCTATTATTGTAATAATTACATGTAGTATGGAGAATGTGTCATTCATAATTATGAATACACAAATAAGACTTATATTATTGACATTAATAACAGAAGCAAGCAATTTTCCAGGTCAGGTAACTGAAAAACAGCTGCGAGACCTGAAAAATTTCATATTAAGCCAATATCTCTTTGCTTCAGGCCCATATTCACGCAGATATTGGTGTTGTACAGAAGATGACTGGTGATTCAGACTTAAAGGGGAAATTCTGTGTGCACTTAAAGGAGAAAATGAAGAAAAAAATACATGTAACACTAAGTAAAATGTGAAATCTCGATCTTAGAGGGGTTGGCCCAGAATTTGGAGATAAGGAATCACACATGCAGTGAGAGTTACAGGGGGAGAAAAAGTGAGGATTACAGATTTCTCATTAAAACCAAAAGCAAACTTTCAAAAATTGCTCTAGTAGGATAAAAAACCCAGATATTTCAGCCTTTGTGGTAGCTGAGGCTTGGTGTTCTACTGACAGAATGGCTCTTGGTTGTACAAAATTGCGTCAAATTTCATGCAGCAGTTATATAACGTGTATTACTGTCCGTGAGGGACAAAGATGAAGTGACTTATTTTACTTAGGACTGTAAGATGTGTTTAAATTATACTGCTAGGGATAAAAGGCTAGGGCTTCATTAAGTAAGCTGCTCAACCTTTGCGCTTACTCCAGTTTTCAAACTATTATCCTACAATCACAATGAATACCTTTGAAATAAGATTGCAGTCATTCTTTGATGAGAAAGCCTGTTTTTTTCCTTTTGCTTTGCCTTGCAACTGAGTAGCAGATACATAATTTATATTAACCTTGACTTCTTCTTCACCTACAGCTTCTCCTGATTTTATAACATACGGGAGAACCCTTTTTTCTTTACAAGTAAAAACATGAATTAAGTATTTCCCTTATATAGATACTTTCTTTTTATTTTTTTTTAAGAGGAATCAGGATTCATAAAGCTCTGTTACTAGCTTGCAAGAAGCAGCAGCTTGTTTCCAGCTCTCAAACTTGTCCAAAATCAATCCTTTCCCTTTGGTTGGATTTTCATAATATTCCTCCCTTAGTGGAGTTTCTGAGTGCTGTAGGGAGCTATGGGGAGCTCCAGTTAAACACTGATGACACAAAAGTGCTGCTGTTGCTCTCAAGTGCTCACTTTTACACACCTACGTCTTTTGCAGAGTGCTAAACCTAGCTCTTTGCAAAGTTGCAAACAATTACATTAAGAACAGTGTTTGTACTGAAAGCATTGTCATTAGAATGTCTCAGTTTCTCAGTACAAAGGCTCTATGGCTCACTGCCCTCCTGATAGTTCAATTATTTAGTTGTAATCATGTAGCAAAGCAGATATTGATTTCCTGGGTATTCAGATTACACCTCTAAATGCAAGAGCTAGCAAAAGGGCTTTATCCTTAAAAATTATACACTATTTGGTGAAGCCAGCTGGTTGCAGCGCAAAAGAACATATTCTTTTATTTTAATAGTGACATTATAACGAGCATCTGTGGGGGTGTTTCTTTAAGGCTATATTCAAATTCAATGAGCCTTACTTATTTTGAGAAATACCTTGTTCTCAAGGAGCTTGTGAAACTTAATAAGTGTGCATAAAGCAAATTAAATCAGTCTTCAGGACCCGTGGATATACCAACACATTTGTAACTGTATATTTATGTGTGCGTCGATTTTATGGATGTTAAAAATCCTCAATATTTATACTTGATATGTATCAGATGGCAAGGGTTTGCTATCCCAGTCATTATTTCTCTACTAAATGGTTCTCCCTTCTCTACATGAGGCAATGAGAAAACTGAGAAGTCAGTTCCCTGAACATAGTGAACCTGAAATACACTTTCAAGATTTGGGATCTGTCCATTCTCAGATATAGTGTATTTTAGCAGAGGAGGGGCTGACACACCAGAGGGCTCTGCTGCCATCCAGTATAACCTGGGCAAGCTGGAGAGTTGGGCGGAGAGAAACCCAGTGAGGTTTACCAGGAGCAAGTGTAGAATCCTGCACCTGGGGAGGAACAAACCCAAGCATCAGTATAGGTTAGGGGTAACCTGTTGGAGAGTAGCCTTGGAAAGAAATGCCTTGGAGTCCTGTAGACAGTGAGCTGACATAAGCTGCCAGTAAGCCCTTGTTACTAAGGCCAGTGATATTTTGGAGTGCTTTAAGATGTGTATGGGTAGTAGGTCACATCTGGAGAACTATGTGTAGGTGTGGGCTTCCCAGTTCAAGAGAGAAGAGGATTCTACTGGAGAGAGTCCATTGGACAGCATGAAAGATGACTAGAGGTCTAGAGTATTTCTCTTACATGGAAAGGTTGAGAGAGCTGTAATTCTTTAGCCTGGAGAAGAGAAGAATGAGAGGAGAAGGAGACCTGTTCCAGACCCGACAATATCTGCAAGGTGGCTGTAGGTGGGATGATGCTAGATTATTTCCAGTTGTGCCCAGTGACAGGACAAGGAGCAATGGGCACAAGCTGGAACACAAGATATGTCATATAGATATGAGGAAAAGCTTATTTCCAGTGACAGTCACAAAGCCCTGGCACAGGCTGCCCAGAGAGATTGTGGAGTCTCCTTCTCCGGAGATGTTGTAACCCTGTCTGGATGCAGCCCTGTGCAATGGGCTTTAGTTGCTACTTAGTGTTTAAAAATTCCTTTTGTTTTTAAAAATTTGCAGATTTGATGATGTCCTCATTCAAAGAAAACCAAATGCATGTACTCCCAAAGAGTGAAACGTGTTTAGAAAAGAAAGCGTTCGGTGGTTTCAAGTTTTTGGCATTTTGTGTTAATAAGGCAATAGTGTTTATTTTCTGCCTCCTTCCTCAGATAAATTCCCAGTGCCAAAAACACAAAAACCAGTCAAATAGTCAATGTTTCAAAAGCAATCAAATAATCCCATTTCTTTTTCACAGATAACTTATTTATTCACTACTACTTCAGACTCATCATGATGTCAGTTCATGTCATGCATCCCCATGCTAAACCCATGGCTTTGATCATCAGGATATCCTTGTTTCATAAATACAAGCTAGGACACAGAAATAATACTACTTCAAAACTAGAAAAGTAATGACAAAGCTGCTACCACCTCGCTCCTATACAGGAAAGGTTTATTACTGTGAAAGGCAAATATGTAATCCAAGTAATATCCTGTTTATCACAGATTATTTCTCCTTGGTTCAGCTACATATCACTGAACATAAATTCCTGAATACGATGGAATTACAGCTCATGTCTTCCAGAAATGCACACAGACTCTATAGAATTTTGTCTTAATGAATCATCAGCCATGAGGATGGCTGTATTCAGTTAATACATATGATTTCTTTTTCCCCTTAGTGAATATAAGTGACTAAAAACTGTATGAATCTTTGGCATCTGAAAACGGAATGTCTGCATGGCTACACTATCATGTACACCTAGGCAAGTCATCCTTGTTTTGGACATAAAACATCCAAATGAACTGGGCATCAAAAGTATCCATCCTATAAAATGTCTTTCTTATTTAATCCTTGCTTTTCCCAGTTTTTGAAAACAGATTTTTACTGAGATGATAGATATCAGCCTACATTTGTTATCAGTCTGTCACTTTTTTAATTAGCCCCTTGCAAGTGGGCTACCCTAGAGAAATCTGTGCAATTCCAGACAGTTTTTACTCATGACCAAAATTGTAATTTGCCTACAGAAGGGAAGACATTTTTTTGAGTCGGATCCTTGCCCACTCGTGGTGACAAATGTATTGAGCAACATCTGCTTTAAACAGTTGAGACTCTTTTGCTTGGTGAACTCCTAAGAAAATGCCTTTGGTTATACATTTTCTCTTTTAGAAATGATGAGTATGAGCTGGCCAGAAACAGATGGAACATAAAGAAGGTTCAGTCATCTCACACTAAAGAAAGAAGTGATTGCTTCCACCCATGCACCTCTTATAACATAACAGCCCACATATTCATCTACCTTTATCCAGATTCCACATTATTAATTTTCTTATTTTAAATGGGAGGAGAAAAGCAAGATTTCTCTACATGCCAATCTTTCTTACTGCTTTCATTCAGAGTGTTCTTATTTTGTCCCTTATGCATTATAAAAATGTCAAGTTTAGTGAGGATTGGAATCCACAATTGACTCCTCTGTTTTCTCCTTTTTTTTTCCTTGCATGTAGCACCAAAATGTAATTAATTTTTCACCATCTAGTTAAGTTAGAAAACCGTGGAAGCAAGTAGAATTTCTTTAACATGAGATGTTTAGTAGAGGAGCTTAACCAGTCACACAATGGTCAAAACATTCACCTCTGAATTTCTCATCCCTGACTGGATAGCCCACAGCAATACGGTCAGGATAATTTCTGGCACAGTGGAAAATTTCAGGCTGAATGGCTTGGCATCTGCACCACACTTTGTTCTAGCCATTAAGACATTAGATAAAATATGAGTCAGCCCCAGTTCCACTCGGTTTAACGCTGTCAGTACTGATTAGGCATGCTCCAAGAAGGAATGCCCAGTCAAACCCCTCTGGGAATTTAAGCAAAGGACCACTTAGAATGGGATTACTCTCATGCACCTTTAGGCATATAAAGATATCAGAATCTGAACTAATTGTTCCAGCCTGAGTGAAGGAGAGAAGAGGCATCTTCTGAAGCCTTTAATCACACATATTTCAGATGCCTCATGGATGAGATGAAGCCCTTTTGGGGATGATACTGTCTCTAATATGACTTCTAAATGGACATTAGGTGATTAGCTCAGTGGAATTTTAGTTATTCCATGTTTAACTTCTGTGTCTGACCGAGCTGATGCCTGATCTGGACATTGTGCTGCTTTGTTTGATATGTCCACATTTTGAGTGATGTCTCCCAAAGTCGTTACTAGTTCTCCTGTATGAATTCCAGTTCTGTGTTGTGTGTTGCCTTGACTATATCAGAACAACTTGAGAATCCAGGATGCTGCCAGAAAAAGTAACTCAGAATGCTATTGACTGAAATAAGACAAAGTTTGTCCTGTTTTGCCAGTTCAGTACCAGTTTTTTATTTCCTTTCTAGGTCTAAGCAAACATTAGCACTGATGTGCAGCTTGCGTTGCTGATGTTTACTACCACATATGTGTGATACAGGAATAAGTTCAAGTGGCACATCAATACCAGCTGCTTTTTATAATGAGACAGTCACTAGCAATTACAAACCTAATTAAACAGAAATTGATTGTCCAGGTACCCTCAAGCTAAACCTTTATTTGATAGTCCCAACTGAGAGTTTCTAGCCTTTTTTATGCAAGAATAAGGGCTTTATTTGCCACATGAAATAGGGAGGAATTTAGGGGTTTCTAGAAGTGATTTGGTGGACTTAACACAAAGCAGAAATAAAACAGCAAGGTTGATATAATTATGGATACAGAAATCTGAATATAGGCAGAATACTTGTAATTGCTACTTGTGTCATGCTCCTACTCCATAATTTGAATGCTGCTGGATAACTATTTACTTAAGCAGCTAATGGAAAATAAGTTCATATATTTATATATTGAGATATTGAGACTTCAGTTTATTAATGAATAGACTCAGCTCATCAGGGTGCTGTACCTTAGTGTTTGGTCAGATGACACAAACAGCAAAAGAAGTTCCCAGCAAACACATGGATGTTTACAGCTGAATGGCACACTGCTAGCTTTAGAGCAAAACCATCCAGACACTTTTTTCATTCCTCACCCTATACATTTTAGTCATCAGAATTCTGGGCAGGACTCTTTCTGTAACATGTAACTTGACAGCGACCTAAACTAACACTTGGTTCTAGATTTTTTTCTACAAATACAGTTTCTGCATCTATTTTAATTCAAAAAGCCCTTTCATTCAAAAACCCTTCACATTTTCTGAAACAGCTGAGTAAAAAGACTGTTCACCTCTTTCAGAGTATTTCACAATTATTACTATAATATGTCAATAATCCTGGAATCAAGGACTGAACTCTGCTCTTCATGTGTTTGCTTTATTTATGTTTATTTTTGCTTTAAGAAACACGTTCTAGGGAAGCATAACTCTTTTCCTTACTGATTATTTAGCTTGCTTAACCACATATAAAACCCAAAATTAACCCCTCCCCCAAAAAAAAAAGAAATCCAAACCTAAATCCAAACAAAACCCCTCCAGCTAAACAAACAAAACCCCACAAATGCTGAACGAAAGTGTTTTTGTTATTCCTTGTTTGTTTTCACCAGCACCACTTTTAGGATTGCACCTCCCATATCAGATTTATTGCTGAAATAAGCTAGATTTTTGAAGGCAGAGAAGAAGTCTTGTGATGTAACTCCAAAGACTAATATTAGGCACATCTTCTCCCCCATGTCCCTCTCTCAGAATGACAAAGCTTTAGAGATGGCAGTGGGGGGAAATCTTGATACCTTTTATATCCTCCCTGGTACTCCCTCTACCTTTTCAAGTTTAGAGTTATCATAGTAATTTTCCTGTTCATGTTATTAACTCCTCAGAGAAAACTTCAGTGTAAGCTTTTACTTGGTCTCCAATGCCCTTCCTTCTGGTGACTTCCATGATTTATTTTCTTCTGTGGCTTCTTTTTCCTTTTCAGCTAAGAACAATAGATTTGACACATCATGAAGAGCCTCAGATGTTCTCCATTTCGGGTTGTGCACTTTAATAAAATCAAAGAAAAGCAGATGAGAAATTCAGAGAATAAAAAGTTTAACTCAGTAGTTGCTACCAAAAGACATTAAATGGAAAAAGAAATTTGTCAGCTGAGAAAATTCAACTCAGAGATGGGTAGAGAGTTGTCTGTTTCAAGTAGTTATGTGGGGATTAGTAGAAAGTTTGGCAAAGGGATAGAAGAACATGTCCTTCAGGAGAGTGGGATGACCTTGACAAAACTGGAGATGATTTCAGTTACGAATACACAGCGAAAACGAAATGATCCCAAGAAAAGGAGTGAAATGAGAAAATGTTAGAAAGCTTAGGTGAGAGAAAGACAATGACTGACACTTCTGACATGTGAATACTTCAGCCTATGAGAAGTATCAAAATGCAGCCTTTTCTGCGCAGAGCACTACAGGGTGCACACAACCAGTGCTGCATGAGCAAACCTGGATAAACAGAGAACCTATCCTCCTCAGTCCTTTGAAAGGTCATCAGACATCTTTAATATATACTGAAAAAAATAGTTTAAATTGCCTGTCTGGCTTGTAGATTTTTGTACTTGCAGTGTCCATTCTGCCTAGTGACTGTTTTGACCCATGGAATTGATGCAACAAAAGGCACCATGGGCACCATTCTCCTTCCTAGAGTTACAGCAAAGTCCTTGCAGATAATCAGTCATTCATCAATCAGTTTAAATATTCATACATTAAACCTTTTTATTCCTGCCTTCCCACTGTTTTCTCCAAGTGTCATGTCTACATTCTGATTCTGATTTTGTAAGAACAGAAAGAAAATCCCATTCCTTTGGTGGGATTCTCATACCGCCCTTGATGCCTCTGGTGCTAGCCACTGCATGAGGTGGGAGTCTGTAACTGAGGTTACAGGAAGGCAGTGTGTTTGTGCTTGAAGAAATATATAGGGTCAGCACCTACGGTTATGAAATCTGACATGTGGGGACTGTATAATGTAAAATTTTGCCCTCACATATTAACTCCAGGTTGTTAGCCTAGAGAAGAAAAGAGAAGGCTACAGAGGAACCTGAGTACCTGAAGGGGGCTATAAGAAGGCTGGAGAGGGACTGTTTACAATGGCCTGTAATGATCAGGCGAGGGGCAATGGCTTTAAATTAGAGAAGGGCAGATTTAAATGAGGTGTTAGGAAGAAATTCTTTAGCAGAAGGGTGGTTGGACACTGGAACAGGTTTCCCAGGAAGGTAGTTGAGGCCCCATCCCTGAAGGTATTCAAGGTTAGGTTCAACAAGGTTCTGGGAATCCTGATCTAGTTGAGCGTACCCCTGCTCACTGCAGGATGTTTGGACTAGATGACCTTTGGAAGTCCCTTCCAACTCAGGCCATTCTAGGATTCTGTGATTCTGTATCTTTCTTAACATAGAGATGTCTACAACGATAAAAGCTAAAATAATCATCCCAAGCCTTAATATTATAAATCAGGCCTTCAAAATTTGTATTCTGTAATACTCCTGATTTTGTATTGATAAATATTATCTAAGAAATTTTGGTGAGATATATTAATACTAATGCCAAGGGATACACATTTTGTTCATTGTCAGTAATTGATAGTCCCAGCTGAGAGTTTCTAGCCTATTTTATACAAGAACAAGGGCTGTATTTGCCATGTGAAATAGGACTTGATGATCTTGTAGGTCTTTTCCAACCTAAATGTTTCATTCTGTGATTATAAGAATCTGAGCTTTAATTCCAGTCACTGTGGAGTCAAGTACCATTTATCTGTTCTCAGACTCATCATACCTCAAGTCTATTGTGATGGCTCATATTCTACTATCAACAGCTTACTATCATCCCTTGTCTACATAAATATTAAAACACAGAAGAGCTTGAACAGTTATGAAATGTTTTTAAATAACAAAACATTTATGAGGGAAAACAAAATAAACTAGAGTTTGCCAGAGAATATTGCAATAGTCAGTGAGGTACCATAGTATCCAAAACCATTCAGGGCCTGTCAAGGCAAGTCAGACTTTCACCGTCCTGGCTCCAGCGGGCAGGAGGGAAGAACAGTATGTATATGTGCTTTCCTTGGTTACTTGTGGCAGTCACAAGCTGAAGCGTGACAGAAACAAAACAAAAATTACTGTTTTCAAGTGCTAAAAGTTCCCACCAGTGAGAACCTCCGCAGAACAATTCATCCTTTCTATTTTAGCTAGCAAGCTGAGGGTGGGATGAATCAGCCTCTGGAGGTGCTTTGATAACTTGGCACTGACTGAGTGTGACTACATGGTCGGGTGACCCTCTTAGGCTACATACCTAAGCTTTAGATGGTTTAAACCATCTAAATCATTTAAATCGGGTAATTGGGATGAATTAAAACATAATATAGCATAGCTGAATAATGCAAAATGGGTAGGTATTCATATAGTCTAAGTGATGAAGCTGGCATAAAGTTTTTAGTGGAATATAATTAGAAGGCAATATTAAATATGGGTTTAGTCAAACTCTTTATTAAATTTTATTTATCTTACAATTTAGCAAATGTTTCCAAAGAGAGATGTTTATTTCTTTTACAAAAGGCAGCACAAATGGCACCATTTGATGGCTACAGCATGAAATGCCCATTTCCTATAAACATAGACTTTGGGAAATTATCCTTAGAACCAGTAGCATACGAGGTAAATAATTAATGGCAATGCTAAATATTCATTAAATACAGGAAAATGCTAGGAAAATATATAACTTAACTTTGATCATTCAATTATGTTCTTCCACACTTTACATAGGACTTTTACTAAATCAAATGATTTTATTAATTGTGGAAGCCAAGAAGAGATAATGTAATTTGGAGTGGTGAAAATACCTCTTGTAAAGCGTTTTTGAATACTAAACCCAAGAATGACGTAAGGTCTGTTGGCCTGAGTAAATGAGTATTAACATGGTACATTTTAGAATACGAGGTGAGTTATCAATTTCCTGGAAAGCTGGAATTTTACTATTAGGATAATATGTTAGGTTTATGGAATTTATAAGAAAAATAGAAAAGGTTTGAATGCATTAAATATAGTCGAAGATGACACACATTTTTTGGAATGACTGCAAATCACTTGCCAATGTGCTGTGTGCTTCTATGTCGTTTAAAATTTTGAGTGATGACTGCCTAGGGAAAGAAAGAACAAAACTGCTGTAGGACTGTGCATACAGTAGGGACTAAGAACTGCATGTGCAACAACACACAAGTGTTGCATGGCTGACAAGAGTATAGTAGTACATCTTAAACTTCACCTGTTATTTTATTTCCTGTGATACCTCCTTCCTGTTGTGATAGGTGATCACTAATCCCACTGGAGAACTGTTCCGGATGCAGAACTATTTCCTGAGCCTCACTGGAAATTACTCTCTTTGTTTAAATTTCAGTCTGTAGAAGAAGCTGTGCTGCAAGGACATGATGAAAAAGTCTGGTGAATAGCTAGTACATTTTGTGCATAAGACTGAGCTTTAACTGGCTTGACCAATTTAGGTGTCCACAGGCCTGTTGTCACAAAGAAGGTTAAGTAAGAAATGTATTTGATGACTGAGTTGCTGTAAATTTAGACTTCTTTTAATTGGCAGAGAAATACTTCAGACTGTTATACTTAGTGCACAGGAACCCTCACAGATATCCCTTTTTTCATTCTTTCTTCTAGACCATTTGAATCTTTGACATGGGGATAACAGCATCTGTACAGGAGGAAAAGGAACAACTCAAATGAATCACTGTAGATGTATTATGGTTGAAGCTAGTGGGGATGCTCCCAGTAAAGCTATGTGGCCATGTTTTCAGTCATTTTTAAACTTGTTATCCATATTGAACACAATTTATTTGTGACAGCTGTCTGTGGCAGTTTAGATGAATTTTTGGTTGCTATTCCTTTATTAAAAAAAATCAGACCAAATGTTCCTCTGTAAATACAACAATGTATTAAATTTCATAGGATACATTCTGGAAACCTTTCCATTGAGTACTTGATTCAATAAGGAAAGTTGAGTTTGTACTGGAACCGTGCTTTCTCTTTCTGATGAAATTAATCTCAATTTCATGATATAAAAAACTTTTAAAAAAATACAAGTTTCACAAGTTTCTGAAAGGGACATGCTCTGCAGAGAAGCACTGGATTGGAGATTGCCACACTAAGATGTTAAGTATGACTTGAGCAAGAAACCTTGCTCTGAAATGAGGAGCCTGAGGATGATAAGGCAGATGAGTTGCCAGAAGTTCAAGACAGAGTGCTAGTTCAGACCAGAACTGTTACTGGAGTGTATGACAACTGTGTGCTCTGGTAGCTATGTCACACTCCCTGCAATGAGAAGATGGCAAGCTGTTAGGGCGAATCATAACTAGGGGCTAAAAAAATGGCACATGCCTTTTTTTCCCTCCGAAAATAGACACTGTATACTGAGTAAGTGGGCAGAGAATGGTTAAGAGGAATAAACAAGAGTCCTGATGGATCAACCTTGTTCCTTTGTCCATTGCAAAACATCTGTGACAGGATTCTAAGTCACCAAAAGCTAAAGTTTGAAAACCTGTCATTAATGATATCTCCTTCGTTTTCTGCAGGCTTAACTTGGGGAAGGTTATCTTGAGAACTACTGAGGGCTCACAGCTGCAGTTGTTGTCTATAAGAACTGGTCTGAAAAGATAAAATGCATTAATGTTAACTATGTGAATAAAGTTTGATTTTAAATTGTGCTTCTTCCTAATTCCTCTCCATTTTTATTTACAAGATTACCACCCCTTCCTCTTACTAAGATGTTATGAAGAGTCCCGTTATTATTTATGAAACATTCAGATACTGCAGTGATCACTGCCATAGAATTGCTGAGGAGACTTTATATTTTTAATGACATGAGATAGCCAGAGATGAGCAGGAGAGATGAAGTCAAATTTAGTTTATTTGTTGTTGTGCTTAAACTGGACCATTGAAAAATTGTATTAGAATGTGGGAAAAAGTGACTAGCAAGCTTATTCTTGGTATTTTCCAATTATTTTAGCATTTCACCTTACAGCTTTAAAGATATGCCAAGAATTCTTTTGTGTATTACATTACTGTTGTCAAGTAAGGCTGGATGTATTCCATATTTAGACTAAAAGAGGGAATGTTTGAAGGCCAGATTGTTTATTGTCATTGGAACAATGCAAGACTCTCTCCAGAGCCCTGATGGGATTGGCAGTCTTAGCAGTTGACTTAAGGGAGTGTCTAGGATGTGATGTTTAGAACAATGAAGACTTGGATCACATTTGGATCATGCCGGTGTCAGAAGGAAAACATAAACAATCCTTTTCCCTGAGGGGGGGAAAAAAAATAAGTGCAGAAATGTTCCTGACTCTTAGGGGAACCACAATGGGTCATGAGATTGATGGCAAGTCAAAATTGGAAATGGTTTTTAGCAATGTTCTGGGCAATGAGTTACTCCTCTCCCACTCCTTTAAGACATATGCATTGAGTCAAAAATAAAACCCTTTAAAACTAGCAACACTTGGGGTTTGTTTTCCCTTAAGAAAAGCATCTTTTTGAGATCTCAAAGGCTTGCTCATCACTTCTGAACTCATTTATTCTAGGTACAAGGACATGTCAAAGATACAGAAAATAACCTTGATGTTCAGCCCATGAGCTTGACATGGAAAAGAAGCAAAGGTTTTTTGTAATGGAGAACATGAGCTTTTATAAACAACTGTGGGATGTGTAAGGGATCATGATAACATCAAAGTCTAAAGCATGTGAGTCTGTAGGTGTCCCTTACCCAAGAGGGGTTAAAAGTCATCCCTCTCTGTTGATGGTGTTAGAAATGTTATGTCTGATAATGTATTAATCCAGAGCTTTAAGGCTTGGGATAGACAGCTACTGGCTCCAGGAATATTTTAATCTTCTTTCAATACCTATCTTTGCTTTGTAGCATAGGATGACAGCATAAAACATCAGAGATTGGCCACAAACAGAGACAGAATGTTAGACATATTCCTATAGGCAATAAAAATCCTTTAGCTGGAGTATGATTCTTAGTCCTCAGTGCTGAGATTGTCAAGAAGGCATTTCCTATAGATCAAATCTTGGGATTTCTTTTAACTCCTCTTTTGAGTCTTATTCCTAGAATTATTTAGGAATATTTCGGTCAACATGTATCTAAATAATGGGAACACTTCTCTCTTTCTCTGGGAATGCTTAGTTGTTTCTCTTTGTTGGGGTTTTTTTGTGTTAAACTTGAGACCATAGTCTGTGTGATGTGCTGTGCTTCATGCATGACAGATTTATGTTGTGACCTGGACTTGTCTGATCCAGGTTTTTGATGACTTCTCGTGTTCTTAGGCTATGAAAATATTCATGTTAGAAAAGTTAAGTGTGATTTTTAGCAATGTGGATCAAAGAATCAGTGAGATTTCGCTATTGTTACTGGCCACGTTTGTTTTTACCAGTAACATTATAGTCTGTCATCACAGACAGAGATGCATGTGGTAGTGTCGTGCTGCTTGAGCTCAATTTGCAAACAGTAAGAGGAGGTCTGTCAAATTTAGATGTTTACAGCATGCTAGTTTGTCACCATCTTGCAGGTTAAAAAGCCACCACATCAGCTGCTGCATTTTTCCCAGCAGCAAACAGGTGTCTGTTGAATACTTCAGCAGCAGGGAGACAGTGATCTTGGCTCCCAATTACAGTGTCATTGCAGTGTAAACTGGCTGTTGAAGAATGGTGACAAGCTGATGTGTAGAGAACTGAAGTTTCCAGGTGCTCACCAAGTTTGCAGTATAAACTGGCAAGCTTTTGCATTCCTTTGTAAAATGTAACACTATATCACTATTAAAAATATTTTGTTCTCTCAAGGAATGAAAATAAAACAACAAACGAATGGAAGAGCAAAAAGAGACAGGACAGGACTTGCCAGTTTAGGTTTTGATCCAGAAAACAAAAACAGTGCTTCATTTTTTTGCATATCAGTTTAAGAGCATGGCTTCTATGCTTAAAATTAAGCATGTGCTTATGGGCTGGATCAGAGCCCAAGTTCTTTCTGACAAGGAACCACCTGCCTAAAGCTGATAAATCATATAAACATTCAGGAATCTTTTTTTAACCATAAACATTTCATAGTCTGATAAAAGCAAAGGAGTTATGATAACATCAAAGAGAAACATATTATTGATTTAATAGTTTTCTATATTTCATCCTAACATGGAAAAGTTCTTTGAAAATAATTAAATAATATAAAACCCCCATGCACCAGCATAAAATAGTACAGTGAGAGGAGGATTTATTGATTTAGCTACACCATTGTGCTTGTAAGCAGTAATGCAGTATGTACACTTGGTTTGCCTTGGGCATTCCATTTTGATTTTAAGTTTTTCTTTTCTGTGGTTTGGTTTGGCTTTTTTAAATTCACTAAAGTCTGGTGGTAAAGTATAAAGTAAAAGTTTAAAGAACTATTTTTAAGTCCTTTAAGCACATAAATAAATATTTAAAATCTATAATAATAAGGACTGCAACAAAGGGTACAAAGAAGAAGAAATATTTCTTCCATTTTTTCTTATTAGAAGAAATGTTTACAAATATAAATAAACCCTCTAGTATCTCAAGAGAAAAATTAATAACTATATTTTAATCACATTAAACTAAACCAACTGGGAAGAAAGACAATGTAGAGGTATAATTTTTAGCTGGCATTTTTAGGTTCTTGAACTGCTTTACTCTTGTGTAGACATGACAAAGAAATTTAGTTGCAGGGGTTGCAACTTAGTCCATGACACATCTCAGCTTGTATAGAAATGTGGCATCAGCATGGAAAAATACTGGGGACATGAGCCTAACCTGTTCCCTGTCTTGGGTCATATCTGCCTGTAGCACCTAAACATGATAATCATGTCAATGACAGCAGGAGAATGGAAGCAGTAAGAAATGTCCATCCTGCTGGGTCTTAGTAGGTTATAAAACTGCATTTTTGCAAGAAAACAAAAATGAGTCTTTTGACAGAGTTACTCTTAGGGTCAGTACTGGGACCAGTACTATTCAATATATTCATTAATAGCTTGGATGAGGGAATAGAGTGCACTGTCAGCAAGTTTGCTGATGACACAAAGCTGGGAGGAGTGGCTGACGCACTACAGGGCTGGGCTGCCATTCAATAGGACCTGGACAGGCTGGAGAGGTGGGCAGGATGGAACTGAATGAAATTCAACCAGGGCAAGTGCAGAGTCTTGCATCTGGGCAAGAACACCCCCAGGTACCAGGATAGACTGGGAACTGACCTGTTGGAGAGCAGAGTAGGAGAAAGGGACCTGAGGGTTCTGGTGGACAGCAGGATGACCATGAGCCACCAATGTGCCCTTGTGGCCAAGAAGTTGCATCATTCTCACCACAGATGCAAATGTTGCAGAAGCCCCAGTCTGCACTCGAGCAGACAGGAATCAGATGAACAAGTTAGATTCAGGAATGCATGGATTTGGGTCAGAGGCAAAACATTCCCATTCAGACTGTGGCTGTTGAAGAAGAAGCAAAGAGCGGAGAGCAGACACTTACGATCCCTCAGCTTTATTCCTAATATGACATATATGAGATGGACTACTCCATTGATCAGTTTAGGGTCACCTGTCCTGTCTGGTCCTCCCCACAGTTGTGGCCTCTCACTATATCCCCAATGTATCACACAAGATCTAACAGTGACCTTGGTCTCCATAGTAGTAAGTCTAAGCAAGTCTTTCTGCATCCCAATCCCTAGTAGTAAGTGTAAATATCAAGCCTTATTTTTTGTAGAAGCAGACAGCGTCTGCGCAGATGTGCCATTAAGTGCAGAAGGTAAGGTTAGTTAGAAGAGGCTGAGCTGAAAAGTAAAATCCCTGACAGAAATCCATTCAAACTCAAACCAGGACAGTGCAGGTGGGGGATTAACATGGGACATGGACCATTCCCAACAAGCCATCTCCATGCTACTGCCGTGTTTTAGAGAGTAGAAAGTTGGGTTGTAAGTTACATGTGGTCATTATATACAAGTGGACCTCAGTGTTAGTGCACATCCTGGACACATTTAACTGATTTATATGAGCAGTTAGCTAAGTGGCCTCTTTCTGGTCTATGTTTAGCTATGTAAAAATCTAAGCTATCTGCCTAGAATTCCTTGCCTGCTGTTAGAAAGAACTGGCCAGCTCTACAAGCTGATTCCTCCCAAGTTTTGTAGACCCCTATGAAATATCTTTCTTGGGAACAGTGATTCTGGCTGACAAAGTTTATTGGTCAGGATAAAATGAGGCAGAGACTGGGAGCTGGGAAGTTTCTGATCAGGTTGTGTCCACACTTTCCAACTAGTCACAGCCTTTCATGCTCTTTTGCTTGTCATTGGTTAAGGCTGAGTTGGACACTGCATTTCTTTAACAGAAAGCCGAATTCATTACTTGCCATGGGCCTTTAAAGAACAAGAAATGCCTCAGTTTTTTGCTGGTAAGGAATTTTTACTACCTAAAAAGAAGCAAATTTACTGATACTGGGTTTTTTACAGACATGTACAGTTGTTTAAATACTATAAATGCATTGCCTTTAACAGCAGAACTAACCATGCTCAAGCTTATGTTTTCCTCTCCAGGAGTTTCAAACTGGAACTCTATCTTTGTAAGCAGAATTTTGTATCATTTGCCACATTAATAGCATGAATTTTATTTATCTCTGTTATTGTAGCACCCTTGGCATGGGTCCTGCTGTTTCACCCTGCTGATACTTCTGGATTTTTAACATTTTCTTCTAAACCTTAACTCCCCACTGTATGGCCACAGAGAATACGTCACTGTGAGAAACCTCTCACAAAATTATTCTGCTTCAACCCTATGCAATTTCATAATCTTCTGTGCTGTGACATATTTCTTCAGTTAGTTTTAACTGTACTTCTGAAGGTCTGTGTTTTCCAGTCATGATATTTATAATAAGAATGATAAATATTTTGCTTGGAAATTTCTGATGCCGATCAGAAGGGAAAACAAAAGAGAAACTCCCAACATCACGCTTCATTCCTGCTTATAAATCCTTTCAATCCTTCTGGTTTCCAAGATAGGACTTGTGCTGGAAAAGCAGTCTGGGAAAAAAGTTCTTTTTAGTGCTGCCTCATTTCTTTTAAATCTCTAAGTTGGACAAGCAAAACAGTTCAAAAACTTACGATGTTAACTATCCTCTGGGTGTCTCATTTGAAATAGAAGGAACTGTCCCAGCACTGTCCCAGCACTGCAGTGGACAAGACCATACCTGTTGCATCCCATTTCACTTTGACTACCTGTTGTCATTAGCACATAGACCTCACAGTTTGCCTGTAATAGTCTCCTTTCATTCCCTCTGCTTTTGCTCCCTAATTGTCATTGCCTAAGACTGAACTTTTAAACTCTGATTGCAATTCAAATTGCAAATGAAACACTACTGGGAAGAGATACATGTGGAAAGGTCTGGAACTCATTTTCTTCCTGCTTTCTGCTCTGGGTCTGTTCACAGATCCTGACCCACAAGAGTATTTGTGGCTACATAAGCAATTTTAAATGCCAGAAAAGGTGGAGAGTTAATGAGCAATATGAGAAAGTTGATGAAGAAGTTCATTTAACAGTTCTCTGCAAATGTCAGGTGAATGTGAACGTTTTGGAGAAGTTGGGGAAGTAAGTAAATCTTTTTCTTCAGTGTTTTAGAGATTTCAGGAGAATTTCATGCATATTTTTCCTGGTTATTTTTCAGTATCACTATACTAATATTGCATCAGGGTGGACGCTACATAGAGCTAAAATGTGCTAAGCTGATCAATCACTACTGGCAGACAAAGTGCGAGGAGATTCTAGCAATTTTCAGCTGACTAAACTTAGAATTATAGTCTTGTTATTTTTCCTCTAAGAAGAAACAAACGTTTAAAAATAAAATGTTGTAACCCTGTGTAGTCAGAGCTTCTATTATGTTTAAGAAACATTTTCAAATGAATGGGGTCTCAGAGGTGGCAGATGCAGTTAGTCACAGCGGATAAGTGCCACAGCCTATTGGTTCTGCTATGGCAATCAGCATCTCTCTGGTTAACAGCAGAGGTAATTGCTGTGTTATACTTAACTGTGCAGTAAGATAAATGAGAGGAATTTACTCTTCTGCTAGGAAAAATTAACTTCTGATTGTTTCTGAACACATCATACACAGAGAAGGCTTTTACTAAAATTTGATGTTCTGGGAATTTTCTTTTTGTAATGAAAACGCAAATTCTGGGAGACACAGCGAAAGCTGCGGGATGGCCATTGCTAGGCTCTAAATCCTTTTGTGGCAGTAGATTTTCTTCACCTATAGTTTCCTATTGTCTGAGAGCATGAGTATTACACAGGATGAATGTGAAACAATAATGCTGGAAGAAAACTGTGAAAACATAGTAATTACTGTAACATAGTGAGATGAATCACACAGCCAGAACATTAATCTGGGTGGATAGACTTTGTATTAATTGGACAAAAAACAGAAGTGGATTGATGAAACTCCTTTTGAAATCTGTTTTCACTTAAAGAACATTTCAAAAGCAAATCAAAGCAGAACATAAATATATATATTTGATCATGTTTTTTTTAGAATATAATAGTTAAAGACAAACATCTATAACAGAACATTCAAACATGATCAAATATATATTCATATTTTATTTTAATGGGGTGAAATTCAGCTAGCAACCAGTCACAAGCGTTGTCCCTCAGGGGTCAGTTTTCGGGACAGTCTTGTATAAGATCTTTATTGATGACCTGGATGTGGGGATTGAGAGCACCCTCAGTCACTTTGCAGATAACACAAAATTGTGTGGGAGTGTTGATCTGCTCAAGGGCAGGAAGGCTCTATAGAGGGACTGGGACAGGTTGGATTGAGGGGGTGAGGCCAATTGTCTGAGGGGCAAGAAGGCCAAGCACTGGGTCCTGCATTTTAGTCACAACAGCCCCAGGCACTGCTACAGGCTGGGGGATGAGAGGCTCAAAACTGCCCAGCAGAAAAGGACCTGGGGGTGCTGGCAGACAGCTTCATATGAGCCAACAGTGTGCACAGGTGGCCAAGAAGGCCAACAGGATCGTGGCCTGGATCAGGAATAGCGTGGTCAGCAGGAGAAGGGAAGCTCTCATGCCCTTGGACTTGGATCTTGTGAGGCCTCATTTTGAGTCCTGTGTTCAGTTCCAGTCCCCTCATCATAGGAAAGACATGGAGATGCTGTACTGTGTCCAGGGCAGAGCTACCAAGCTTGTGAGGGGTTTAGAGAACCAGTCGTATGAAGAGAGGCTAAGGGATCTGGGCAGGTTTACTTTGGAGAAGAGGAGGCTGAGGGGAGGGGGACCTCCTTGCCCTCTACAATTACCTGAAGGGAGGTTGTGGAGGGGTGGGTGTTGGCCTCTACTCCTTGGTGACTGCTGACAGAAGCAAGGACAATGGTCTAAACTTGAGGCAGGGGAGGGTTAGATTAGATCTTAGGAAGAAATTCTTTACAGAAAGAATGGGGAGGCACTGGAACAGCCTTCCCAGGGAGGTGGTTGAGTCCCCATACCTGGAGGTGTTTAAGAAGCGTGTAGACATGGTGCTTCATGCCAGGCTGTAGTGGCAGGGGGAGAGGGGGTTATTTTGTGTTTTTCATCCATCAGGTATTTAGCTGTTTGTGGGTGTGGGGATGGTTGGACTCAGTGATCTAGGAGGTCCTTTCCAACCAGGATTATTCTGTGATTCTGTGGTTTTCAAACAATCTTGACACTGAACTTTTACCTCTTCAACTCCAGCCATGGCTAAATTCCCAAAAAGATGACTTAGGATCAAGAATGGATATAAAAATTTATTTTCCTCATTTCTAACATCAAAGTTCTCTTTTCTCTAAGCAAAGGGACAGACTACATGATTCATTCGTGGTCTTGCAGCATAAATGGTTGCATGGTTATAAATGTGCACACACACGTGTTTTAATAATTAAAATACTTTTACATGATTACATCAAAGATCCTGATCTGGAAAAGACCTTCATACCAACATTTATACTTATGTTGAAAGCTATGTTATGTTATGTTATGTTATGTTATGTTATGTTATGTTATGTTATGTTATGTTATGGATGTATCTGCCCACATTATTGAAGACTAAATATGTTTTAAAGTTCTTATTATCTGTCATGTTGGGAAATGGCAGTTACCACTTAAAGTTCAGGAAAAACTATGACCTTAAAAAATAGTTTTTATTTGCAAAATATGCAAAATCAATTTTTTTAGGGACAACACCCAACTTAGTGGAGTCTGAGGAGTTGTTTTCACCTGTGAAATACTTGTCTCCTTGTGTATACTTGTCTCCCAGTATAGAGGAACCTGCTACTAGACACAGAAATGCTGTGGAATTACAGTAACCAAGTGTCTCCCATAGACTTCCAACAGCATCATAAAAGTGTTTAAAAGGAGTTGGAAGATTGCCTGTAGCATTTCTTAAAGTTTGAAGACCTGTAAGGTATTGTCAGACTATGACTAAAACCAGATGAGATGGAACAAACAATTGTAAGCAAGTAGAAAACAACTTCTGCACAGGGTAGGTCACAGTGGTACTGACTCTTTACCCATTGCATATGGGGTGGGAAGGGTCAGGAAGTGGTCTGTCAGCTATAAATGCTGGGAGGAACCTGAGCAGTGGCAGATATGGACTGGTGGGAATTGTTCCCCTAGTTTAGAGAAATTAGCAGCTTATGAGGATCAGCCCTCTTTTCTGGGACTAATTTGGACACAGCAAAACTGCCACAATGCTGACGTGGTTATAAAGAGAACTGAGGCTTCAAAGTTGAACAAATGGTGATGAGGCAAAGGTGAATTATTTAAATATTAATTCTAATTTACATCATATCAATCTTGAAGCTGAAGAAAAGATTTCAGTAATGAAAAATATGAGAAGAGTTTCCGGACTGGAAAAGAAATAGGAGAATACGGAAATATTCATAGAAAAGACCCTCTGTGGCTCTCTGGAAAGATCTAAAGGAGCAGTAGACAATATGCTACAACTCTGAAAAGACTTGGTTAAACAGGTATGATTGCACTGGACAGGAACAAAAAGATTTTCAGTTTAGCTTCCCTGGAATAAGGTAGGTGTTTAGACCTAATGTTTTGCTTGAAAAACATCAAAGAAAATTGTGAGCAAAAATAAATGTATAAATCAGGGGCTATATTTATGACCAATTGGCTCATTCCCTTGGTGCAGGGACTAAGAAACCAGAGAGCTCATGCACAGTGCATGATCCCTGAGGGGTATTGTGCCTCTGGGCATGTTTACTCGTGGAACGGCAGTCTGTCACTCAGCTGATTAGGACACAAGTGGAGCTCTTTACTATTACTTATTCCCTGTCAAAGATGTGTTTTTAACTGCAGCCTAGAGGTGAGGAATTCCTATCTGAATGCTGTCCTCTGGGCTGTTAAAATTATTGGTGCAAATTAAATTCCAATTTTTATTATCAATGCAGGAGGAATGGCTTATTATTTACAAGAAAGATTGAGCAGCAGATCTCTGTCCTAAACACTGCATATCTAGTTAGAACATTTTCCTGAGATAGGGTGTTGAGCAAAATATCATGTGCCATCTTCACAACAAAGAGATGTAATCCCTGAGCAGATGGTTATAATTATCAGTCTCCTAACTTGCAAATTTACAAATAAACCCCTTTATTTAAAAAAAAAAGTATATATTTGAACAAAACCAAACATATTCATCCAGTTACAAATGAATTTTAGCATCAATTTCAGTGAAATTAGCTGTTTTCTTGCAGATTTATTTTAGGAAAAGAAACAAAATCGAGAATGACTCATTGAAAAGACAATGAAAGTACCTATCACCTATCAGGAAAAATCGGCTGTGCAAGTGGCTCTTCAGAGATTCTTCAGAGATTCCAGAAGCCTGAATAGAAAGGCTGATATTTAAGCTTTCTTAGTCTGCAAATTCATGAAATATGTTTTCATTCTTTCCTGAAATAGCACATTATATAGACTTCACTTTATGCTGCTTTGTCAAATCATTGTTTCTGAAAAAAAATGGAAAACTCCATGCAAACCAAATATACACCTGACTTTTTATTAAAATGATATTGGGATGGTTTTTGGTATTACATTTGCTCTGCTACTAATGAAAGGAATGTTGTGTCCATCAAGATGTGTACAAAATATCATTACTTTACGTTTGACTTGCATGAAAGATCCGTTTTCCTCTTTGTATGTCAGCACTGCCTCTCAAATAGTCATCTAAATCTCCATCTGGTGGCTAAGTTGCAATAGTGGGGCATTTTGTTGCTCTTGAATTTTGTTTCTTTTTCTGGTTTAGTTTTTAACTACAGGGCTTACTGGAAGGTAAATCAGAATACTAAGGTGGCAGTTTCAAATAGCCTTTCTACTTCCTTTTGAATGCTTTTTGCTTTTATACATTGCATTAGTGAGCATAAAATAGAATGAAAAGAGCTATGCCAGTGATTAAAGTAGTTATTAAAAAAACCCAAACATCATAAGTGTGTAGTCAAAGACACTCGACTGCAGTGTAGGCTTGTTGTTGCTATTCTCAGATTAGTTTAAAAGAAGCCCTAAATGCTTTTTTCCCTGAGAAAAATTCTCATCTTGAGAATGAAAACAGTTGGAAAATTTCTTGTGTGTAATAACACACTGTGTATTCCCTGAAATGGGACTGGGAAAGTGTCATGAAAGTAGTATTTTTGCACATCAAGAATACCTCAGTCTCTCCCTGTACTGGAATTCAAAATTTCTTGAAAATGCAGCAGTACAGGGAGACACAGAAGCCGAGCTTAATGTACTTTACCTTACAAACACCTGCAGCCCATAATGCAACCTTTAAAATGGCATCAATTATATTTGTTTTAAGTAATTATTACACATAAATTAATTCAAAGCAAATTGATCTGTGCAAGCTCAGCTAGCTTGACGGTGGCAATTAGTAGCTCCTTAAAAAACAAGAACGGGTTGTGTCACACGACAGTTCCCTGTGTCAGAACTGCCAGTTCTCTTGAAAACAGGCAGCCGTGCAGTGTGGAGGATGTCAAACGGAGCATTAAAAATAGCTATTTGAATGCGATATTCTAATCATTCTACAGTGGATCAAACATTTTACCTGGGGCAAATGTAGGTAGGAATCATAAGCTGCTAACGGCGTGGTTTTTGCCTAATGCTGAAATACCAAGCTGAAGACTATATTTGCATATAAAACCTGCCTGTGATGAAAATGGCTAAAACCAGTGAAAAACATTAGACATCAGCTCCTGTGAATTTTAATTAGCTTTTTAAGGCTAAAAATATAGAAAAAGTCTCTGGCAAGGGACGGTATTTGAAAATGATAAATACTGAAAAGATATAGCTGACATGAGGAAGCAGGAATAGTCACAGTAATTGGATACCAGGTCATGAATGAGGAAAAAGATGGAAGAGATTAAATAGCTCATGGAGAAAAAAAATGAGGCCTACAAGCAAAAAGGAGAGTCTAAATGTGAAAGAGAGATTGAATTCCTTCAACCTGTCTTGAAAAGCTGAAATAGCAGAGCAGAAGAGCTGCACTTCTTGTGCAGGCCTACTCCTTGTCTTAATAACCTTACCAGTTACTCTTTCCCTCCATCTTTTCTATTTTCACCAGCAAGAAGCAAGTGAAACCTCCATACTTGTACCTAATCCTGTTGCTACTGAGTATCTGACACTTCTGAGGGTCAGTATGACTTGCTCAATGAAAGTATTTCTGCTGGAAATTGCCCTTATTTTGTAATTTAACAGAACACCTGAACAATGTTTAGATTTATGATCAATAACGTTAAAGCAGATTTTTACCCATTTTTCCATAAGGTAGAGCAACTGGACAACCCAGGTTTCTCAAAATACTGGCTCTTAGTGGTGGTTTAGTAAGAGAGGAAATAAGTATTGTATGTGAAGCAGAAATTTCTGTTGCAATTCTGAACAGATAGTATATGAGTCTTCCTAACATCCTAAGTTATGAGACCTAGACAACTGCTAGGAAGGAAAAAAGTAAACTCAACACCTTCAGGTGCTGAATTACAATTCAGAATGGGATTTTAGTTAATGTGCAGGCCATGAGACTGGAGCATCTCTCCTGTGAAGATAGGCTGAGGGTGTTGAGACTGTTCAGGCTTGAGAAGAGAAGGCTCTGGGAGGGTGTTATAGCAGTCTTCTGGCACCTGAAGGCGCTACAGGAAAGTTGGAGAGGGTCTTTCTACGAGGGACTCTGGTGATAGGGCAAGGGGTGTGTGTGTTCAAATTAAAAGAGGGGAGATCCAGTTTAGGTATCAGAAAGAAATTCCTTACTGTTTGGTTAGTGAGGCAGTAAAGTTATGGATGCCCTGTTCCTGGAAGTATTCAAGGCCAGGTTGGATGAGGCTTTTGAGCAAGCTGGTCTAGTGAGAGACCCTGCCCCTGGAAAGAGATGATCTCTGAAGACCCTTCCAATGTAAATCATTCTATGATTCTCTGATATATGGATCAGTAGGAGGTTTGTCAAGGACCAGCTACCCTGAACATGGGAAGACTCTAGCAAGGGTAGTATATATGAAGCAAGCGAAGACGCTTACAGACCTTAGTCTGTGCTCAACATCCCCTCGTGTCTCCCCCTGTCTGTCTGTGCCTCTGGAGACCCATTTCAGCTCAGCACAAGGATATCAGTCCCTGACCCAGAAATGCTTAAGGAGTGACATTTTCCAGCTCTGTCTATTGCAAGGCCCTCAGTTTTACAGGTATTGCTGATGGGCTGACAGGACATCCTGGCTGGACTCATTACCACACTCACACTTCTCTGCCGGTTACCTCTCAATGATTGACAGAGCCTTTCATTGTCACTCTTGGCCCCACTCACTCACTTCAGATCTCTGGCCGGTTTGTACAGTCACCCATTCTCATGGGTCACCTTGACTCTTGTCTCCTCTGCCCTCTAGGAACAGCCAGCAGCTGCTCATCCACAGAGTTTTGTCTTTTGGGAAGCCATACCAATTATGATTTTGATTTCAGTAGCAGGCAGGGGGAAAAGCAGATGTAGATTCCTGATAAGGTCAAAAAAGCTGCAAGTAATTTTTCAAATATGTCTTTAAATTAAACACCAAAACACGTGTCCTTCACAGGCAGTGTCTGTAGTGAGGAATTGTGAGAAAGATCAAAGAAGGACAAGGTCTGTAGAACCGTAAAGAACAGCACAGACAGTGATAGTGTAGCCCAATAATTATAACAGTGAGAAAAGACAGCGAGTAATGATGATGTTCCATACTTTTATTTTTAAAGGAAATGTATATGTCATATGACTATATAAATGAAATGAAATTCAACAGTTCAGCTAATTAATAACAACACTGTGGCAGATTAGTTTTCAGCAGGCATTTTCTTTCTGTGAGACTTGCCATGTAAAATCCTAATTGTTGGAAGATTGCTGACAAATTTTTGATAACAGCAACTCCCACTGACTTCACTTAAGGGAAATTTCTCTCTCTGAAATCTTTTTTCCTGGCACTGAGTGATTAATAGCTTTCCTAAGAAATGATGCCAAATCTATTTAACTGAAATACAATTTCATGAGTTTACGATAGCAAACACAGGGTGATCTCATCCCACTTTATCTATTTCACGCATCGTGCTGCAAATCAGTAAGAGATGATAAGAGAAAAATATCCATATCTTTAATGGGACACGTGTGTATTCCAACAAATGGGAGGATGCTAATCAGGAAATAAGATCTGTTCAAAATTACTTTAAACCCCACAAAGTTCTGTTTGAGAGCTTCCAAGATATAATTTATGTTGGGAAAATTTGACAAGCAGTTCAAATCAATGTATCGTGTTTCATAACAGAAGCAGTGCTGATCCTATTGCCTTGGGACCACACTTGATGCTTCCCAGGCCTAGCTGCATGGACTACAGGGATACGTTATAATTAAAACCTCAAATTCTGGATGTTCGTGTTTCACATCCCCACCCATGCTCTTCATTCATGTTAATCTAACTCAATTGAACTAACAAATGTGACAAAACATCCCTTTTAGCTCATACCCCTAAGGTCTTAAAACATTCGCTTGCTTTGGGAGTAGGTGATGGCACAGATATGCATTTTTAATGAATAAACAGAAGTATTAAACACTTGATGGTCACTTCTGTGTGACTGAAGGTATGGATTTATACTATTATATATCTATATAGTATAAAAAAATATCTCTGGGTGCTGTCATTCATTTTGTGTAGTCACTGACAAAGAGCTGATAGTTTCCCCCAATTATGTTTTGACAGCTGTGCATAATATTTTAGCATTGAGGGTAATTAAATCTTGCTTCTAGTCCTAAATTTACTTAATCTTTACAGGTGATAAAATGATTTGATGAGTCAGTGTCTCTAGGTTAATACTATCTTGTTTTTAAATGACAAAATCAAAGATTTGTAAGGAAGTGAAGAGCTGGAAAATGTAAATACATCACAATACTGTATTTTATTTACTCCTTGCTCTTCTGGGATCTCTGCTATGAGAGAAATGCACTTTCTGAATGTTTTAACCACTTTAATAGTTTAGATCATGTGGTTCCAACACACCTGCCTTGAACAGGGACACCCCTCTCTAGACCACATTGCTCAAGGCCCCATCCAATCTGGCCTTGAACACTTCCAGGAAGGAGGCATCCACAACCTCCCTGGGCAACCTGTTCCAGTGTCTCAGCACCCTCATCGTGAAGAACTTTCTCCTGACTTCCAGTCTAAACCTCCCCTTTTCCAGCTTGAAACCACTATCCCTGGTCCTACAACTACAAGCCCTTGTAAACAGCCCCTCCCCACCTTTCCTGTGGCCCCCTTCAGGTACTGGAAGGCCAGTATTAAGATCTCCCTGGAGTCTCCTCTTTTCCAGCTGAACAGCCCCAACTGTCTCAGCCTGTCCCCAGAGGAGAGGTGCTCCAGCCCTCCACTATCTTCATGACCCTCATCTGGACATGTTCTTCATGGATATCTTTCCTGTGCTGGGGGCTCCAGAACTGGACGCAGTACTCCAGGTTCTCACAAGGGCAGAATAGAGGTGGAGGATCACCTCCCTAGACCTACTGGTCACACTTCTCTTGATGCAGCCAGGGATGTGGTTGGCTTTCTGGGCTGCAAGTGAACATTGCCAGCTCACGTTGAATTTTTCATTGACCAACACCCCCAAGACCATGGTACTTAGTCTGCTCCTGATCATTTCACTGTACTTTGATTGCCATTTCAAGGCGTTATAACCACCAGTAAACATTATCCATCTCAAGATTCTTGACACATGTTCTTAGAGGATTGTTATTTATTTCTGTCTCCCTTGTGCTTCTAAGTGCCAAGCTGAGCAGGTCCCTTAAACACTGGAGACAGGTTTGTTTGCTGTCAGATACCTTCAGTAGGCTCTCTTCTGTACCATTTGCATTTGACCTAGGTTATCCAGTCACAGGAAAGAATACTAAGTGTTTACTAATGTTTATAAAAGTTTTATACATCTGCCTACATTTTTTTAGCCTTTACCCTTTGCTAGCTTACCCAAAGGTCTGAATTGGAAGACCATGTATAGAACCATCAAGTAAAATAGAACATCAAAAAATACTTACAGGGAATCTAGTGACCTGAAAAAATGCTGCTTGAAAAACTACTGACCTAAGTATACCTCTGAAACTGAGGTCATCCAGCACAAAATTCAGCATTCCTTGAAGTGGACATGTAACTAGTGATCCAAAAAGAAAATTAATTCTAGGAAGGATTTCCTTAATAATCTACAAATATAAAAGGTCTCTGAAGTCAATGTTTCTTCTTCCAGCTCTGTCTTCTGCACTGAAATCTACAGTTGATAGAGTTTACTCTGAGTGCTTTATTCTGCCCTGTTGTTTTCTTTTTCCCTGTATTAAATGAACCCAGAATAAAACATGATAACTCATGTATTCATGCATGGATGTAAAATGCTGTGCTATCAGAGGAGCTATGATTTTAATCTATTATAAAAGATACATTACATAAGCTGACTTAAGCTGTGTAGTTCTCTAGCCATCTACAAACCATTAATCCATAAATTAATTACACAAAAAATTATCTTTCATAATCGTGAAGTTCTCAAGTCCAGAATCAGATTTGTTACAGGCTCCAAATTTCAGAGTAAAATGTCAATGTATATGAAGATAAATTCAATTCTCACAAGCTCCAAGGGGAATACAAATGATTGACTTTCTATTCTTCTGTCAATAAGTTATTGACGGTTCTAGGTCCAAATGACAAAACAAAGAGCAGAAATCAATGGCAGTGGAGCAAAGATCAGATCAATAGCTGAATTTCTTATTAATGGAACGAATGACAGTTTTACTTACTTTGACAGAAAAAACAACCAGCTCATGTCCTTTCTGACTGAGAATGGAAGGGCAGAGATCAAATATACTCAACGCGTGTGAATCTGCGATTTCATTAGACAAAAAAACCCTTGCATCTATGCGATTAATTTTTAAACAGATATATGTACCCTAGAGAAAAGTCCAACAGTCATTGTTAGAAATTATGGCTAAGCACTTGTACTGCTGTTAGGGGCTGTAAACCTGCTTTCACACACAGTGCGGCTGTGTAGTTACAAGCTCCAGGGCAGAGGAATGTTCATAAATTATCACTTGCACAAATGACATAAGTGAGTGTGTGTCTGTGTGTGTCTGTGTGTGTGTGTGTGTGACTGTGTGTACAAGATGGGGGAAGCTCTACTGTGTTTGACACAATTTTCAAAGTTCTATTGGCGATTTCCAAAAGTGCATGTTGATAGTCACAACTGTTATTCCACATTTATTTTCTGACCTTCAGTTAAAATAAACAATAAGGGAAGTCCCTAATAGTGATTAGGAATTGTATACATTAATGAAAACATTTTAGAAATAATTTTTAAACAAAAAATATTTATTAAGTCAATTCAATCTAATTATATAGGACAGCAATTGTACGAGTTACTCACCCTGTCCCTGCTTCACAGCCTGTTGTATTAAAGAAAACTCAACTCAGTAGCACTATACTGGTAAAATGTTGTATAACAGATAGGTTGGACCAAATGTTTCTCTAATAGCTATCCTTATATATAACAAAATCCCTTTTCCTTTATCAAAAGAAATATTTTGTGAGATAAAGTAGAAAAAAAAAGGGCAGGAACTCCCATGTCATTGAAGCTAACAAATCAGAGCTCACAGAAAAACAGTGATACTAGTCACTAATTAATCCTAGCCATTTCTGAGAAGTATGTTCTATTAATTGGTATATTTAAAGAATAAAAAAAGATTATATATGACTTGTTAAGTGATCACCCAATTACTGTAAATTGCTGTAGAGTTCAACAGATAAATAGGTTAACTGTAAAACCTTCTACTTATATGCTTATAATTAACTGTAATACATGATACTTCATCCTAATATGCTTATGACATTTATTAACCTTTTGTAATCTTTTCATACATACAATGCTCTCTCAGAAATGAGAACGTATCTGCAGCTCTGATATACATCAGAGCAGTATCTGAAGAAACTAATATTTCTTGTGCTCAGATCAAACTCCCATAACACCACAGAAGAAAGCCCAGGGGAGTTTTTTTGCAAAATAAAACAATATAAAAATAGGAAACTGTGTAAATAACATACTGCAGAAGTCCTACATTGTATGGATGTATATTTTGTATAGATTTCTTTTGTATCATTAATTTATATGTGTATCTATACATATATTTCATCAGTAATTGTCTGATTACTATATACATCTCCAAAGCATGAATATACCAAGCTATATTAGTTACTTCTTCATTCAAAAGTACTTCTATAAAATGATCTTGCTGTAAAATTAATGGCTTCATTTGGGTTGACTTCCTTGATTATTTTTTCCTGGCTTGTGTTATCAGTTATTGTCTTCCATTTCCCATATCACTTATGACTTCTGCCCTTATGGAAGTGACAATTTGGCACCAGCCTCCACCAAGGGAAGCAGGTGGGGGGAAAACCCTTGTCACTTTTCAGGCAGTTCCTAGTAGTCACTGTGACATCACGACTTGCTGGAAGTAGTAGGGTGTTTGTGTTCAACATTGGTTTATAGGTTTCTTCCCTCTGTTTTTTTAACTGTTCTTTGGTGATAAAAAATGATATAATTTTTCTTTAGTATAAATTTATCCTCTTTTTTTCATGTTTTTGAAGATCCCAGAAAATAAAAACTGAGATATTGTTAAAAAGTTAGGTAAAGGTAGTCCATCAGCCAGACACTAATGAGGATTAGGGAAGAAATGTGGCTATAATCAAGGTAGGTGAGTGCAGGAAGATAGGAGAAAAATGAATCCATGGGCAATGGGGGAAGAATAGGGGAAGAGGTGTTTCCATGCTACTGAAATAGTGGAACATGACTAATTCTATGCAGACAGAACTTCACTGATTAAACAAGAGTATTACAGCCTGTTCTTCTGGTCCTATTGGTGATAGGTTTTCTTGTAATGGTTCAAAAAGATAGAATGATACACTTGGAATTCTTGAAAATTCCTTGTTTTTCAAATTCTGTTGGAACCTAGAAAGGACCAACTACCAATGAACAACCTCCAGAAATCTCAGTGTGTTTTAAAACAACAATCAAGCTCCATTCGGTAAAAATGGAAAGAAAAAAAGCAGGAGAAAATAAACCCACTAGATTTAAATAATAATTGCCTCTTTGTTCCAAAAGCATTCTTCAATGTTCCCTATCTACTAGTGAAAATAAGAGCATTTGTGCCTATTTTAAGGTTTATTAATCAGTTTGAGCTCAACTGAGAAACTCTAAGCCCTAAAACGCACCCTGAACTTGTACTGACAGTCAAATCTCCCCTCCTTGGTTTGACTTCCCACCTGTGGTTTTTGCAATGTATTTCTATACAGGACTTTGTAGATTATTGTGGTTTCCGGGCTTCCTTTACAGTGCTCCAGTTTTTGCAGACCTTTTGCTAGCTGTGTTATCTGTGTGCATGATGCTGGAAAGCCTGGGCAGCTTAGCCTCTCAGACACTAAAAAGTTATGCCTTGCAGTGCTTCTCATGAATCTAATCCTTAGTACTTTACCATAACGTTATCACAATGTGTAAAAAAAGGACAACATGAGGTCACTTGCCAGCTTCTCAAACATGAGTATTGGAAGTACGTATCAGATCTCTGGTTTAAGGCTACTCACACTGTTACGTGTTATCAGAGATCAAGTTCCTTTCCTGCTTTAATTTACCAATGCATGGGACTGGGAAATGGCCCTTGAATTTACCTGTATTTCTAGAACTTCCAAAATGAGTAAACACTGGGTGCTGATACCTTTAATCTAGAGGATTTTTAAAGGTAGTCATGGACTCTGTGATTTTTTTACTTGCATCACTGAGGACAGTCAGGCAAAGGGCTTCTAAATCTTTAATTAGTGATGTAACAGATAGGGAGAGCACAGAAGGGATTTTCATATTAATAAGATAAAGACCATTTTAATTTATTCACAGGGCTAAAAAAACTGCTACTTTTGAAATCCATTAATAAGGCAAGCAATTATCTTCACATATGTTAGGTTTTCAACATTAGGATTATTTTTAATGCATTCCTCTGGAAACATTTTCTTAAATATTTCAAAGTAAAACATTTCAGTCTAAAGCTAAGATTCTGTATAAGTACTGTCAGTAATGCAGTTAAAAAGATGTGACCTAATCACTTCGAGTTACATCTTTATATACCAATAAATCTGTTCCAGAGTCATCTACTAATAAATGAATTCTCTTTAAGCACTTCCAGATGTTGGGACAGCCTACTGAATTCTGGTGGATTTTAGAAGTTACCTGAAATTTCAAAATCATTTACCATTTCATTCATGTGCCTTAGTAAACTCATTAGAGTGCTACTATTGTTGATGAGCGACTTGAACACTGCTTCAATGAAATACATCTGTTCAGCCTTGCTGATCAGAGGAGAGTATAACTGAAATCATTCCCTCTTAGCACCAGAGTTAAAACCAAGCCTGATATTTCTTATCAGATTGAAGACTGCGGCCTGAGATAAGGAGGATGAATGGTCAAAGCACTTTAATAACACATTTTATTTTGTCATTTTTATTTTTCTGGGAACTGGGAGGGGGGGGGATGTAGTTGTTTTTGCAACATTGCCAGGTGCATTTTTAACTATTGTTAGTCAAACCTGCAAGTTTGTGGAAACATTTCTGTCTATATCTTTGGCCTAGCCTAAGATACCCCTGCTAGTCCTGATCATATCAGCGATGCATGCTTTTCTTAGATCATAAGAATTGCAAATGTAGAGATGAATGCATTTTCATATTAATTTGAAAGTATTGAAATGTCTTACTAATGTATTTTTTTTTTATAATCTGAATTGTCTTCAGCAACTCCAAATGAATTATTACCTCCAGTAAATTACAGTGCATTTTATTTCATTGAATCACATTTTCTGATATCAAGTTTTAATTCAGAAAATGAACTGATTAGGTAAGGTGATTTACTGTAGTTCGGATGTCGTCTTCTCTGTGGCTTTTATAAGTTGGGTGTTTTAGAGCCTTTTTTTTCCCACTTGGAATTCAGCAAAATAAGAGATCCCATCAAGAGTTACTTCATCTCTAAACTGTGGTGGTTCAACCATGTTTCTGAAGTCCACTGAAACAGTGTCAGTACAGATCTATTAAACATTAGTTCTCAGTGACTTCCTTGGGATTTGAAACATTCACTGCTGCATGAATATGATCTATTTCTGATCTTCATAATTTCTCAAATCAGTCAGGCGCTGTTGCTGGTGTCAGGTACAATGTCTACATGTGTGCTGACTGGGTGTCCAGTCCATCCCTCTGCTTTCTGTGTGTAATTGCTCCTCAGCCTTGAGCAACCCAACACCATAAATTACCAACTAATATTTTTGCAAGCAGTCATTGATCAGAGACAGAATCCAAACAGTTAATCATGTTTTTGTCTTGCAGTCTTCAGAAATAAAGAACATAGGAGCTGGCATTTTATTAATTTTCTAAATGCTGACTGCATTTAATTTATTGTGTAGTGTTAGAGATGCATAATAACACAAGTTTCAGGATGATTTCTTACAATTGAGTTGGACACGATGTGCAGAGAATAGCTTGGAAAAATTTATCCTTCTTTTTTTCCACTTGTTTGCTTGAGCATTTTTCCTCTGAACTCTGATACAGAGTGTATGCATTCTGACAGTGATTTCAGTATGTCTCTGCAGTACAAAGCTCTGAAATCATTAAATCAAGCTGCCTTTAATCATAATTGAGAGGGAGGAAAAAGACCGTAGTAGATGGCATTCTCTCATAGACTAATATCTGGAAGTTGTATTGAAATTCCTGAGAAAATGTCAAAGTTTAGTATCTGCTGTTCTTGTGGAGTCTTAGAAATGGGACAAAAGTTTAAAGAAATGAGAAATGATAAAAAACTAAGTAGACTTATCAGGAAAGGAAAACTGTGAAGTATTAGACATACAAAGTTAAATCTCTTTCATAGCTTTCCTCTTTATCTGATTTATGGGAACCGTGCAGCTGTCTAGACATGTCCATAGTACCTTTTGCTATGTCCACCTAGCTACAGACTTATTACCTTGGGATATCCTAAATGTAGTCGATAGTTGCATATGACAACAACCATGTGCAGGGCTCCAGAGGTGTGTTTATACATCTATGATATTCAAGGAAGATGTAGACATCAATTCCATTGCTCACTTATAGGCATCTAGTCCCAATGAGATGCTCATTTATCTGGTTAATGTGGCAGAGCCCCAATGTATAACCAGTGCCACTCAGGAGCTGCATTTGGGATCAGCCCTTGATTGATATCAGCAATGCAGTTTGCAATTTCCTTCACCAGAAGCAAGCTGACTGACTGCCACTGCCATGTTAGTGCAACTTGGTGATAGGATGTTAGTTTTTAGAGAAACACTCTTTTGATAAGTTTATTATGCAAAGTCCCAGGCCAGAAAATTACTTTTGTGTTTGTTTGGGG
>VZRI01002120.1:162422-174983 GCA_013397515.1 Upupa epops
ATTAGAAAGGATGTATGTTTCATACAATTATGACTCCCAGTAAAAAATTAGCTGTCCTTAATAATACATTTATGTAAAATATTTGGCATATCAATGGACCTGGTAAAAGACTGTCCATTCTGAAGCCTGTGAGCAGGAAAGAATTGTTTCTGTGACCAAGGTGGCTTCTTTCAGTACCTAAAATTAATCTGATGGAATATTTATATTCCTTTGGAAGAGGAATCAGACAATCCAGTTCTTTGAAGACAGTTTTGAAGGCTGATGTTGAATAGAGGTGGTTGCTGTGCTGGGCAGGCATAGTCACTGGAAAGGGGCTTTGAAGTTTTAGGAAGTGATGGTAGTACAAGAGTTACTCCTGGAAAGCTTCATGTTTGTCTGACTCAAGTGCAGGTGTAGGATGTGGCCACTACATCTTTCCTATCCTTTTTCCTGCCTTCTTATTACTCCCCTGGAAATGTATAATTTGAAAATCATTTGAAAATCTTATGATATTATTAAAATGAGCACTAATTTAAAACATTCCCTGTTCCTATTTTATCTGACTTTCTTAATTACTAAGTCACTTCTACGTAGGCTGCACAAGGACAGGATAAGTATTTTATACCCGCAAAAGACTCAGACTGATAGCCATCAGTTAATTTGATGTAAAAAATACTAATACAAAAAGTTTTCTTTGGGAGTATTTTCTTTCTAGTTTTTCAATTATACTGCAACTTATTTGCTGGGACTTCCCTTCTGCTGCTGATCAATCTTTGCACAGTGAATGTTAATCATCATGATGTCCCTCTTAATTTTCAAAGATGAAGAAGACTCCACATGACTGATTGTGTCTAAGTCTAATGGGTTTGGATACAGAATCACAAAATCATTTTGGTTGAAAAAGACCTTTGAAATCCTCAAGTCCAACCATTAATCCAGCACTGCAAGGTCACCACTAAATCATGTGTGTCAGTACCACTTCTATGTGTGTATTAAACACCTCTAGGGATGGTGACNCTCTAGTCTAGTGACTGAGACAAGTTGCACAGAGATGCATTTCAGATGGGATTTTTATATAATTTTAGGTATTGTCTTATTTTCAGGTGGACAAGACTGATGGAAGGAGTATGCTTCTGTGGGACTACAGGAAGGATTTGAGTAATGAGAGAATAAGCACAGATGGGGCCATAGTCAGGTTGTCAAAAAAGAGGATATGTGCAAATGCATAGCAGCGTAGAGAGTCAGATGCAGTGATGTGCAGACTCTTAAAGATAGCAGAGACCCTTTAAAACTCCTCTGTGTGTTAATTTTTTGAGCAGTGTTCAGTGAGTATTTTCTCATTTTCTACTGATATCTTGAAGATTTCATTGATACTTGGAACAGACCCATTCAGACTTCACCAATATTAGAAAGGATGTATGTTTCATACAATTATGACTCCCAGTAAAAAATTAGCTGTCCTTAATAATACATTTATGTAAAATATTTGGCATATCAATGGACCTGGTAAAAGACTGTCCATTCTGAAGCCTGTGAGCAGGAAAGAATTGTTTCTGTGACCAAGGTGGCTTCTTTCAGTACCTAAAATTAATCTGATGGAATATTTGTATTCCTTTGGAAGAGGAATCAGACAATCCAGTTCTTTGAAGACAGTTTTGAAGGCTGATGTTGAATAGAGGTGGTTGCTGTTCTGGGCAGGCATAGTCACTGGAAAGGGGCTTTGAAGTTTTAGGAAGTGATGGTAGTACAAGAGTTACTCCTGGAAAGCTTCATGTTTGTCTGACTCAAGTGCAGGTGTAGGATGTGGCCACTACATCTTTCCTATCCTTTTTCCTGCCTTCTTATTACTCCCCTGGAAATGTATAATTTGAAAATCATTTGAAAATCTTATGATATTATTAAAATGAGCACTAATTTAAAACATTCCCTGTTCCTATTTTATCTGACTTTCTTAATTACTAAGTCACTTCTACGTAGGCTGCACAAGGACAGGATAAGTATTTTATACCCGCAAAAGACTCAGACTGATAGCCATCAGTTAATTTGATGTAAAAAATACTAATACAAAAAGTTTTCTTTGGGAGTATTTTCTTTCTAGTTTTTCAATTATACTGCAACTTATTTGCTGGGACTTCCCTTCTGCTGCTGATCAATCTTTGCACAGTGAATGTTAATCATCATGATGTCCCTCTTAATTTTCAAAGATGAAGAAGACTCCACATGACTGATTGTGTCTAAGTCTAATGGGTTTGGATACAGAATCACAAAATCATTTTGGTTGAAAAAGACCTTTGAAATCCTCAAGTCCAACCATTAATCCAGCACTGCAAGGTCACCACTAAATCATGTGTGTCAGTACCACTTCTATGTGTGTATTAAACACCTCTAGGGATGGTGACTCCACCATTTGCCTGAGTAGCTAGTTCTCAGTGTTTGATAAGGCTTACTGTGGAGGAGTGTTTCTTAATAACCTATCAAAACCTTCCTTTTCATAGCTTTTGTGGCCACCTGAGCACATTGCTGGCTCATAGTGAATTGGCGCCCCCATGTCCTTTTCACTGAACAGCTTTTCTGATGCTTTTCCCCAAGCCTGTAGCTTTGTATGGGGCTGTTAAGATTGAATAGCAGGTCTTGGCACTTGGACTTACTGGACCTCGTACAACTGGCCTTGACCTGTCTATCCGGAGCCTCCCTATCTTCAGGCAAATGAAAATGCCTGCCTAATGTTGTTTGCTTATTGAGGGCTCACTCAATTCCCTCATCCAGGTCATTGATAAAGTTATCAAAGAGTATAGGCTCCAGTGCTGCACCCTGGGGAGCAGCACTTTAGGACTAGCATTAAGGACTTTATTCACTAGCACTCACTGGGCCAGGCCAGCCAGCCAGGTTTTTATCCAGTAATAGAACACTTATCCAAGCCACATACTAAGACATGCTCTATTCTGTTTAATTGCAGGTGTACAGTATAGTCAGACATTTTTTAGAGTTTCTCAGGCATTTCTCTAATATAAATTCTTCAGAATAATCGAGCATACTGTCACCAGATGGCTGTAGCTCTGCAATTCACCTAAGCAATTGAGCAAAGCATGGTCTCCTGCAATTGCTCCCTATCACAATCTGAAACAGTGTTTCTTGCATTAAGCATCTCAAAGTTTATCAACACTTAGAAGGATCTGTTTGGTTTACTCTCCTGGAAATCATCCATCAAGGAGAAAGTTTAAGTGTTTCAGACTGGACAAATCCTAAATATAATAGGCAATCCCAGAAATGCAACTTGGACTGGTAAAATTTCCAAGCAGCATAGCTACATCAGGAAAACTTTTACGTGGAGCTGAAATTTAATTTTCATCCTCTGACTGATTGTCCTGCAAATTACTGAGATTTTCTTTTCTTTGATATGTTTTACATCTTTGGTTTGTGATGTGCCAACAATGTTATTCCTGCCTTTAATAGAGGACCCCAGATGCAATTTCTTCCTCTCACCTACTTTGCTTTCAGTTAATGTAGTTACATTTAGAGAGAGTAGCAATGAAAAAAGTCTGATGTGGGAAATACAGCTTGGGAAGTTAATCCTGCATCTGCATATGGAAAAGGGCAAGGAAAGGGCATCTTTAAAGTAACTGAACATGCTAATAAATACTTCTGATTAAGTTAGTGTGGCTTATAGGCTTCAGTGACTACATCTGGGTATATTTTTTCATGATGCATATTACAAGACCCAAACTGATAAGGGTTTCATTTTTAGTCTTTCATATAAATTGATAATAAGCAAGAAAACCTCATCCCTCTGTGCTTTCTTGGTACGTTGGATGGTAGTGAGAGAAATCTCTCTCAGTGAAGTGGTGTTTTAAGGGCTGTTATCTACAGAATCTGCTTTAGTGAAGTCTTACACTTTTGTACCTCAGAATGGAGCACATTTCACTTGCAGTCTTTCAATATCTTAGATGCAAAGTAGTGACAAGAATAAAAAACCTTGTATTCTACAATTAGGAGTTCTTTATTAATCACTTTTATGAGATAAACCAAAGTAACGCGAATGTCAAACAAAAACATCATCACAAGTAATAAAAAAGCCTAGCTGCAACTTTAAGTAGAATTAACTGACTATTGAGTAATGATACAAAAATTCAAAGTAGCCAAGGAGTTCACTGTTAGGGCAACAGGCATCTAAACATTTCTTGCAGAACAGAAAATGAGGGTGGGATTACACGTAAAAGAGATACAAAGTCCACAGTACTTTCAAACAGTCTACAAATGGTGTAGCACTGTTCCTAAATTATCTACAGAGGGAATTTTCACAGTGTATAAAACCTGTGTGGGGGAACAAAGCAATACAGTCCTCTTTAGCTGTCCCTTATCAGTTAGGAGGAATATCTTCAGTTTCCTCTCCCACTACATGCTGACTTTAAACAGGCTTTTGCATCCACTTATGCTTCAAACAAAATACCTGCTCTTCATTTTGTTGTATCGCTGTCCTGTAGTGCTTACATACTTGAGCAGAGGCATGGGAAACAGAGGAGATAGAACTTCAGTTTTCAGCTTCTGAGTGGACTTGAAGACAGTCTCTGCCATCATGCCACTTACCCTAAGTTACTCCTGTGTCTAAGTCAGAAAGCAAATCACCTTAAATTATCTCTGTGTGTGTGCTAGAGGCACGTGGACACTTCTAAAGAGAGTTTCTACTTTGTTAAGATCATTTGCTTCACTAAGAATAGATGAAACCTTAGCTCCTGACTTAATTACCGCAACCAAGTGCCTGGGGTTAGGTGATAAATTTGAGCCCAAACCTACAGAATTAGCTGTCTATTTACAAAAGGATTTTAGGGCATTAGAGTGTTTCACTTTAGTCATGGGTATGACCTACTTTTTGAATCATTTTCTGGGCATATAACAGAAGATTACAAAAGCATTACAGCACAAATGGCCACAGAGTTGTGTCGGCCAAACTATGAAGACAGAAAGACGTACAAGCAACCTTTATTTAAGTTCATTTAATTTTGGCTTATTTTATTTTATTTTATTGGTATTTAACACTAAGTCAGGACAAACTGCATTTATGGTTGTGCAGGGTATCTTACTTATCCTCAAACCCACATTTGTGTGCCTGTTATTATCAGACCTGTAGGACCTCAGCTAGTGTTACGATGTTCTTTCTTCTGCAGAATGCTGTGCATTCAGCCATTCTGTCGAAAATAAAAAGTACTTCTGCACTGAATTTGGCTGCAAACGATAGGTCTTTCATTTCAATTTTATGCAGAAGTTGGCATGTATATAAAGCTTAAGCAGGAATTTGGAGGATGGTCATGTAATTTAGGTTGCTGAATGTTATCCTAGGGGGTTGGATTCTGTGCTATTCATGCTGTGTAACAGCCTACTCAATTCATGTAGTGTTTTTACAATTTGACTGAATGACTGTAACTTTTCTAAACCATAATACAATATGAAATAACAAATAAACAGTAATAAACCACAGTAATGATACATGTGGTTTTGTTCTCTCCTTTGTGACCTGTCTGTGCACAAGACTGACATGTATGCTAACCCAAATTGATTAACCCCCTAGTCCACAGATTAGCAATCTGAGGAGCCTTTTTCAAAGCAGATCATTCCAAAGTAGATCATTCCTGGCCACTTTCCAGCCCCTGTTCCTCTGAATATTTGCTAATATTTAAGTTAGTTTTGTAAAATGAAATACTATGAAGAATAGCGTTATGAATCAACAATTTTTAATTAAAATCATAAAGGGGTTTTACTAATTATTGGTTGATAGTGAATGCATTTAGATCACTAGTTGAAATCTGAGGGCTTTTTTCTAGTATACATTCCATTTTAATGGAAGTTACAGAAAAATACTAAGCCCAAGGGTTTCAAAGAAAAACATGAAATGTACCATCTACTATGATTTAGATATCATTTAAAGCATTGAATCTTTTATGAAATTTATCATTAAACTACTATGTGGAGAAAATATCAAAATAATAGCACCTCACTGATAGAAATCATCACAGTTGGGAGTCACATCCCTAAAATTAAGTTTGTATTAAGTCAGAATTCTGGCTCAGGGACTATTTCTTCATGCAAGTATTTCTCAAGAAGAAATATTTTGACTGCAAAGCTGTCAGTGACCTCTAAGATTAAAAAATGTACATTCTGAAATAATGCATTAGTCTGTTTTGAAGTATTTTTTTTTCCCTGAGAATGAAGTTCATGTTGAAATATTCAAATCTGTTATTTTTATTCATTAAAAACATTCTGAGAAAACAGCTGGAAATTGTCAGAAATGTCAGTTAAAGTCTTAAATACGTTTTCTAACTTCTAAAAAATAAATTATAGGAAAACAGAAAGTTAATTAATACAAAACTCCCTCACGGATATCTTGAATTCACTTGTTTCAAATGAACTGCTATTCAAAGTTGGCATACAGTCTGCCCCTTTCTATTATTTTTAGTAAAATGGATTTCTTGCTGTGATAAGTGATGCAATTGAAATTTCAACTGAAAAGTGATTCTGATAAAACAGTGGGTAGCATTTTTATTTAAGTAACAATGATGTTATACAACAGCTATTATAAAGTGGTTTGAAATATGACGTTATCATAAAATAAAAACAACTGTGGAAAATCAGTTATCTTTTAGCATTTGGAATCTTTGTCCTTCAAAAGAAGTCTTGGGATGCATGAGGATGAATTTAAATACGAAAAAATTAAGAATATCAATGAACTAGCACTTCTGTGTAAAGAAAGATCTATCAGGCTTATTCATAATACTATCAAAACTGAAATAATATTTTCAATTACCTAAAGTTAAAGGACTAGTTTCAGGCTACATTTCTTAAATCATAATAGATACACCTGTCTAGAGTAAATAAAAGAGCTTATACACTCAGAGCAAACAGTGCTGCCCTACACAAACTTTGGCCCTTGTCAACCCTGTGCAACATACGGAGCAAATAACAAAGATGTCTAACCTTGAGGAGGCAAAATAATACTCCAAGGAAGACATGTCAGAAGAAATTCCATGGCAAGTTTGCAAGGAAGAACTGGAACCATGAGATAGAGTGGCTAGATAACTTACTGATGACACAGTAATAACAGTCTCAAAACCTATGATGTAGCTAGTGTCAACAGCCAAGCTTTTGGATACCAAAGCAATAAATGACTATTTAAGGAATAACTTTCAGAAAGTGCTGTGGATGTCTTCACTTGTTTGTGTTCCTCTCTGTGAGTACCAAAACATGAAGGAGGTAGTTGTTGTTGAGTGTCTTAGAGACTGGCTAAGAATATCAATGTGGAGTTGAGAGAACCTGAGAGAGCAGATTATGAGTTTTATATGAGCTTAGGTTTTCTAAAATATCAGAGTTTGACATGGACAGATATGGTGTATAAGACTCATAATCCTGTCTGTTATTATTTGCTAGACTGCATGTTTTTGTCTTGTAGCCCTTCTTTGTTAGCCAGTTAAACGAATTTGTTATCAGAGAGGCCATGATTAGAAAGTTACAGTTTTGGAAACTGCAGATGAATTTCATGTTGCAGATTTTATATAATTCCATGAATCTACACCGGAAAAGTCCTTGTAGAAAAGTTTATTACTTCTGTTACAGCAGGAAAATGCCGATAGACAGCATACAAGTGGAATCATCCAGACTAATTAGGAGAAAACATTCTGTGAGTACATCCGACTGCCTACTAAGCAGGTACACGCTGTCTTAGCTGAATAGAAACCTCTTGGATTAGCATGATGTGCAATATTGTTTTGTCATACTTGGTTGACAGTAAAGGCAATGTAAATAAAAATGGAAAACAAAAATCTACTCAAACAAATCCTTAACTGGCAGCATAGAAACAGAGCTCTGTGCTGCTTCGCTTTCTTGCCATAAACCATTGAACTCAATAGTAAAAACAAATGGGAATGGATTTAACTGTTTCTGCAGCACACTTATCTATCTAAACAGTAAGGAGCTGAAATTTAACATAAAGTGTAAATAAAATCCATATTTTAAATAAGCACAATTACCAACTGGAGCCAATTTGCATGCATTGTTATATGTGGATTGAAATATTTGTGTCCAAACTAGGTGTCGTAAACGTATGTTAAAATTAGACAAATTGCAGGCACATGAGTCATGGGATAAAATCTATGAACAATTTTACAATGGAGGTCAATAAATGTAATAAACATAATGTGAAAATTCACCCTCACAAACTAAGAATCAGATGAATCTATTAAAGGCTTTGGATATCACACTGATATGAAAATATTGCTTAGTCAATTAAAAACTCACCAGTGATAGTGAATTGATAAATGTAGAATAATATGATTTGTCTACAAGCCCATCTTTATTAACATAACCTTTAATGAGAATTTTAATAAGATCATAAAATGTTGTTACGAATCACAATGAACATCTCTGATTAAACAGTCATGGGATTTTAAAGTAACATATATAATGGTACTTTATATCTGGGCTGATGATTGTGTGGCTGGACATTGAATGACAAATAACAAATATTAATGAAATCTTCTCATATTGAAAACAAATGTTTGGACACTAAATTGCAATAAATATGTGTAAGGAACACACTAAAAAAATTCCTATCCATTGTGAGAAAAAAAAATAAAATAATAAAAAATCTAAAATATCAGGTAAGTGACAAACTGCCAAATGCCTCTATTTATGACACCGACAGATATAACCCACCAGTTCCAACAAAAAATCCCTAATAAAAAAGGTGTGAAAGCAAGCTAATAATATTTCACATAGTTATAATTGATAGTTCCAATTCCTAGAATGGCCCAGATTGGAAGGGATCTNTTCCAACAAAAAATCCCTAATAAAAAAGGTGTGAAAGCAAGCTAATAATATTTCACATAGTTATATTATAATTGATAGTTCCAGTTCCTAGAATGGCCCGGATTGGAAGGGACCTCCGAAGGTCATCTAGGTCATCCAACCCCCTTTGCAGTGAGCAGGGACATCCTCAACTACAGCAGGTTGCTCAGAGCCTTCTCCATCCTTGGATATCTTCAGGGATGGGGCCTCAACGACCTCCCTGGGCAACTTGTTCCAGTATTCAACCCCCCTCCTGCTAAAGAACTTCTTCCTAACATCCAAGTTAAATCTGCCCTTCTCTAATTCCAGTCAGCACCTTTGTGAAGGAACAGATTCAAGGAGACAGTCTTCTTCTCTAATGCCTTGGTTTTGCTTTGGGCTTTGTTTTCTGGGAGCTCCCCTTTTGTTCATGTGGCCATGTGGTCACCCAGCTCACTGATGGGGACACCACCAAACAGAAGCCCTTTGACCTGTGGTGAGATGGTCTGCTGAGCCCTTGTGACCCATGGAAATCAGCAGTGGACAAGACTCCCATCAGAAGCCTGTGGGGGTTTCCATGGTGTAGTTACTGACACAGGTCATGACTCTGGGGGAGTTCCTTGCTGGAGTGGCACATTGCTGGAAGAAGTGCAGCCTGTGTGAGGCCTCCACGCTCATTGGAGAAGTTCATAGAGGACTCTGTCCCACCTGAGGAACACCAGGTTGCCACAGGAAAGAACTGCAAGGGGGTTTTCCCCTGAAAGGGAAGGAAGTAGCAGCGCTGGTCCCAGGAAGGTGCACCTGAGGACTGCTTGTATATCTGCTTGTGATGAGTTTTTGTTATTTAAATGGAATTAATCTTCTTTTCCCTAAATTCGATCTGTCTTTTACCCATGACCATAACTGGTGTGTGAGTTCTCCCTTTATCTTGGTTCTTAAACCTTTTGCTATTTTGGGATACTTTGTCCTGGAACTGGCCAGACTCAGCCAACTGGTGACACCTAGGCCTCAAAGAAAAGCATAACTGCATCTCTCCAGGAACAGATGGAACTGTGGATTAAAGAGAGATAACTAGGTCACAGAAGCTTAATAGAGAAAACCTTATTTTCAGGCTGGTAATTTGGAATTATATGACAGAACTCTCTATGAACTGAAAAAATGAACGGAAATTAGAGGGTAGTGAACATCATGGAATGAGTACAATGGTAAATAGTTTGGGTACATCTAATCAGATTTGCTGTAAGTGACAAATAAGGTGTCATACCCTAACTTTAGGAGGTCTCAGCATTCTCAATAAAGTTATCCAAGGTAGCACCTTTGGTTATATTACTAAATTTTAAAAACATCAGTCTTTTTAAGGAGGAACCCGTAGGGAGGTGGTTAGTCTGTTGTAGATACTTGGACTTTTTTTGTATACAGCTCCTATTATACCTGCAAGTTTTTCCATATTTGGACCCAACTATGGCAAATGAATGTTTTGAAAAGCCACTTCGATTTCATGCAAGGCAAATGTCATGCAGTGGCATCTTTTCATGTCAGGGAAAATTCCATTTTAGGTGGCCAGTCTTGTATTTATAGAATCGTAGAATCAGTAGGGATCGGAAGGAACCTCGAAAGATCATCTAGTTCAATCCCCCTGCCACAGCAGGATCACCTAGACCACAGGAATACGTCTAGGCAGGTCCTGAACGTCTCCAGGGAGATTAATCATAAATAATTAATTTTAGACCACCAAGAGTTTTAATAGAAATTTTTTTACATTGCTGAGTTTGTCAGTAACTGTAAGGAAATTCAGTGCTCAAAACTGAATGCACTACTGGGGGTGAAATCACACCAGAACCTTAGAAGGAGAAGTTCTAAGAGACCTTTGCTTTGTAAGGTAATGAATGCATATGCAGTCCAAAAGATGTCTTAGATTTTTATTTTTTTGATTTGCAGCAATAAAATTTCACAATGAAAATTGAGATCTATGTCCAGTATTCCTAGAGTTAATGCTTACCAGGTACTTGCCTCCCCTTAAAAGCTTTGTGGGGTCTAGTTTATCTCTTCACAAATTCATGAGTTTGCACGTTTTCAAGCTGAATCTCTGACTTTTCTGCTGATGTTGCTAATTTCTGTGCCCTCGTTGGTGCTTGCAACTCTTCTAAATCTATCATTGGCAAATTTCCTTAGCGGTTTCCTTGTTTGCTATTTCCTGTTAAATATTAATGGAAATTATATATCTGATTTCTAGGTCTTTGGTTGCTTTCTCCAGCTGATACAGAGAAATTTGCAAATAGTATTTCGAATGCGTTCTTCAGTCAGGCTTCAATGTACTATTTATTTAAAAGTAATTGCAAGGGCAAAGTTATGAAAGACGGAAAAGAAAAACTTTATATTCAATTGTTTGGTTTGGAATTCAGGTTCAACATTGGCACTGACTTCAACAGCAGAACTAACACCCTAGATACTGTCTGAGGGAATAAAAAAACCTACCTTGCAGGAGGTATTTTTGGTTTATACTGAGGTGCATTTTAGCACTGTCATTATTAATTTCATTTTATTGGAAAAAAAAAGCCCAACTTTTTATTTTAATGTTAATGCCCCCACCCCTCTACCAGTAGCAGAACACATTATTTTATTTGCTGAGCTGGCTTTCTGTGGATTGCTCCACTTGGTTAGATATCGAGAATAGATATTTTCAACCTCAAAGGTTGTTACTCTGTCATGTTTAATGAACATAACGGATGTGTTCCTTAGCAAACACAGAATGGTTAGAATGTTTTAACCAAAGTTAAGAGACTCATGGATATTTATACCACCTGAATTTTATTTCCATGTATATATTTTGTTTGACATTTCTATGTGACCACATTCTGGAGATGCTACAGCCACACTGGTCTAAAATCAATGCCGTACAATCATATGTTCAGAATAAAGCATTCTTCTGCACTGGGAAGTGGTATCAAACCTATTTTATATGAGGCCCTGAATCTCTGAATATCAGAATTATGCAGAATTGTTACACTGGGAATACAGGCAGTTTATTCCTGACTTACTCTGATATATAAACAGAACAAGAAGTGTGTGCATGCATGTGAGAACGAGTTATCCTTATGGCATTAATAATGTTCATCTTTTATTATATGAATAATGCATGAACTTTGTTTTCTTTAAGCTTTGTCATTCATAAAACAACATCACAAAATCACACCTCCATATCCATTCTCATTTGGACTGAACACATTAAGGATTATTAATTCAGGAATATGACAGCTATGAAAACATGTGGAGCCTGTGTATTCCTGATGAGAACTGGAGGGACATTTTTATCCAATTGCAAAATAACCACATTCACTTGCCTCTTATTTTTTCAGGAGTTAGGAAAAAAAAGAATTATAACAATAAGCTGATTTACTTTTAACAAATATTTCCATTAAAAATATGTGAATAGACTATGTAGTGATTTTCTATCTTCTTGATTTAGAAGAAAAATCCTATACCTGAATGCAGTGATCTCACCATTGTTTATGTGAGATAAGTGGGACTGTTAAGAAGACTGTCAGGAGAATAAAAAATGGTTGGTATTTAGCTATTTAGTAGTAGAATTATAAGAATCTTCACCTGGAAAATATATTACTGTAGTGAATAATTTATCATTTTCTGAACTAATCTTGAAGGATGCATTTTTCTCCATGAGGCTATTCCCAATGAGAACAGGAGTGTTTGCATCTGTCCCCAAGTCATATTACCTAGTAGTATATTTTCCTTTTCTTTTTCTTTTTCTTTTTC
>VZRI01002120.1:175004-215867 GCA_013397515.1 Upupa epops
TATTTTTATTTTTTTCCTTTCCCCCCCCCTTTTCCTTTTTCCTTTTTCTTCCTTCTCTGTTTTCTGTCTCCTTTTCTTCTCTGCCTTGTACAACATAGAATCCTTACCTAGGAGGCAATCTGAAACACCATTTTCCCTTTCCTAACAAAAATGGAGACTGTTCTAGTGATTATCTGCCATCTGTTGATTTCAGTACTTCAATTGCTTCAGAATCCTCTGGAAAACAACTCTTTCTCAATAGAGGGTTGAATGTACATTCAAAGGTAACTTCAGCTGAGCAAGTGCCCAGCTAATCCCCTTAGCACACAGGGACAAGGCTGCCACCAGCTCTAATTGATTCTGAAATGAATCTGTATAGGAAATTAGAAGGTTTGGATTCCCATGTGAGCTTCAATAGAGAGCCAGGATGTAAGCCTGACAGCTGAATGGATTCAGAAATTAAAATCTGATAAGCAGCTTAAAATTGTACTTAAGTCCAGAAATTATTTGAATGCTCTTGTTAATGACACATTGTGTATTGTCACCTAGTTAATTATCGCTGAAGAAGAGTTCTTGCAGAGGGGAAGATATGCCAGCCTTTCACAGCCTTTTCTCATCACATATTTATTAAATTCCACCCTCCTCTCCAGTAGCTGGAAGGCAAAAAGAAAGGATTAGGCTACTGCAGTTCCTCTGTGGCTGTCAGTTCACTGTACCAAACTTCAAATATGAACTGTTGCATGTACTGTCACAGACATTCCCTTTACATCTTAATTTGCAAATGAGGAGCTGACATTTGTTATGCCTTGTATTTGCACACATGAAAAGCAAATGCTGGCACTGATGGCTGTTTTGTTTATCCTTTTGGAGATAGTATATGGCCTATTTATAAATGTTCTTCAAATTTTTTATAATAACCAAGACAGTCATGGAGCTACATGTCCTCATATTTTATTCAGGAAGCCTCTCTGCAGTTTATGGAGTGTGCCCTGCATGCAACAGCTATTTAAAACAGTATCTTTACACTTATTTTCACTTTGCTGTGTTTGGATAGATATTCCTATTCTCCATATGTTTTGTATAGATGGATTGTAGAGGATCTCTGTGCATCCAGGCACCACCTCCTCTTTTTTTGTCTTTCATAGCTGTTTATCTGCCTATCTGCATTCATACTAATACAGGAAGGATAGAAAGATTGTGCTGGAAGCAAATGATATACTGTCCATTACATTATCATAATTCACTATCAGATATAAAGTAGAAAAGAAATGAAGATGTAAGAAGAAGAAACAGAATGGAAGGTTCATTAGAGGAAGGTACCACAGAGATAATAAATGATCAGAGACAACACTACAGATATGCAGGGTAATGTTAAATACCCAGGACAGTATCTTGAAGAAGTGAAATCATTTGATATTAATTACAAACTTCAAGATATTTATTTGCAAAATTCATCTTTCTGTACTGAAGGAGACTTTCTAAAAAAGAGTAGTCTATGCTGACTGTATTCAGTCCTCCTTTGGTTCCTGTCTCGTACATTTGGCAGTGATTTTTGACTGAATAGTTAGTGCAGCGAGGTGCCGAGCTAGGATGCTTTAGTTAAATTTGCTCTGAAAAGGCATGTCTTGTCTGACTCCAGACATCATAGGGGGTTTTCAGTCCTCAAACGTACATGAAAGTAATGACTAAAGCAGTATTTATTTTCCTTCATAACAAATGTGGATGCCTTGAAAAGAAAGCAGAGGACCCAGAAGAGGATGTCTGCCTTTTAGTGCTGCGTGTTAAGTCTACGTTGATATTTATATTTAGATATTGAAATGAACCTCAGAGACCTTATGGGTCTTTTCATGGTTTTCCTGGAATCATAGGTCCATTGATTGTATATCTGAGGGTGGTTACAGTAAGTACTCCTCTAAACATTCCAGTCCATGCTGCAAAGCTGAGCAGATTTTAAACTTCATGGGCACAAATCAAAATCAGGAGGCATCACTCTGACTAGTACTTTACTGTGAGGGCAGATATCATAGAATCATAGAATCATCAGGGATCGGAAGGGACCTCAAAAGATCATCCAGTCCAATGCCTCTGCCACAGCAGGATCACCCAGACAAAGTCCAGGCAGGTTTCAAATGTCTCCAGAAAAGGAGACTCCACAAACCCTCTGAGCAGCCCCCTCTAGTGCCCCGTCACCCTCCCTGGGAGGAAGTTATAGAATCGGTCAGGGCTGGAAGGGACCACAGGATCATTCAGCTTCAACCCCTCTGCCATGGGCAGGGACACCCCACCCTAGACCATGAGATTTCACCTTTGCAAAACTGGTTTTTTCCCTCCCCCCTTCTCTTTCTTTGAGATTTTCTGCAAGGGATGAGTTAGGAAACCATGAGCTAGAGCAACATCAGCAGCTGCCTATTGCAGCCAGCACTGTATCTTCTTTGTTTGGAGGGTGAGTAGGACACTGCTGGTGACTGCTGGGTTTCTGGCTAGCAAATTAAGAAGTGGCAGGCACAGTGATCTTTCAGAGTGGGTGAATGAAAAAAAAAAAAGAGCTGAAACGTTCATGTATAATTAAACACTATTCACGGCGCTTGACTCAAAGCCCAAGCAAGTCATTGGAAACATTATTATTTACTTTAATGAGCTTTGGATTTGAACCTAAGCAAAACTGCTGCGTGCAAAAATATTTCTTATTTAAACGGATTCCACTTCAGCTTGTAAAGTGCCTGGAGATCTTGGGAAGATCAAGAAGAACTCATACAAGAATTTTTATCAAACTGTCACCAGGCATAACTGTTAGGTGTACAAATGGCTTTTCTGTCGTCTTAACACTGCATCTGCATTACCTAAAATAATCCTTTCAACACTCACTCAAGTATGGTAGCATTGTTCTATGTCTGTATTTTACTGCTAGAAAGGCTGCCAAAGATGTTTTCTTAAAAGTTATTTAAAAAGAGGCATAAAACTTGTGGAGGGAAACAAAATCTCTGTGCTGCTTAGATGTGCATACAAACTTATGCAAACAAGTTAATTCTTTAAGTGAATAGCAATACTCTCCTGTGAAAGACATGACTATGTGACAAATTTCATGTTCTTAGCAAATCATATCTATTTGTTTATAAACCAGTTCTGTATAGATTTACTTATACCTATGATACATCACATCTAAAGACAGGAGGTTCTCAAGTGCTCTGTTTGTGGAAGCCTATGTCACTTAAAAACCCAATGCACTGAAATTAGTTGTGGTTTCAAGTCCCAGCCCTCTGAGGAGATTCTGTCAATGCCTCTGGTCTGCAGGAATACGTCTCTATTAACTGGCATAGCCTGGAACTGTTGTAGGGTGGAGCACTAGTCACTTTTACTTCCTTATAAAAGCCATCTGAACTATTCTGAGAATCTGTGTGTCTAAGCTGGAAGGTACAAACAGAGATATTCTGTGCTGTCAAGATGGTAGCAGTTCCAGATATGCCCCAAAGCAGAACTTTAGGCAGCTACAGACCTTTACCACTGCAGAGTTAAACATGTACAGATTCCAGATCATAAGTAGGGATTGCAGTCAGTACATCAGTTTCAATTTAAGTATAAACATCTTTTTAAAAAGCTATACTGTTAATTCTTCAAAGAAAATGTTTTGTATCTATGTAACTTGATGAGGAATCAGGAATCTTCCTATGTGAGACTGTAACCTTTCATGTAAAGACTTCAGGATTTAACTGTCTTATTGTAACTATTGAGAAGGAAGAATCTGCCATAGGAAGATATTTAAAATAATTTAGAAAAAATGTTTGATTGTTCCTTTTTCCTTGTGTTTGCACTTCCCTTTGTGCATCTAAATGGGTGAAAAACAATTTAAAAAAAAGAAAATTAGATAAAAAAGAAGGCAATCCAAAGTTTTCTTGGTTGTTGCCTTAGGAAAATATCCTAAAATGCTCATTACGAAGCAGAACCATAACCCAGCTTGTTTAGGAAAACAGGCAATCGCATCTACTTGGCAAAACCCTTTCCCCTACATTTTTTGTCTCCATTCTTTTGTTTTGTAATGTTACACAGATAACCTCCAGGTTTCTGTGAGCAAGAGTTTCTAATGAGCTTTCCAAGGGCTTTTTCACAGAATCATTGAGGATGGAAAAGATCTCTGAGCTCATCAAGCCCAGCCTATGACCTAACACCACCACATGGGCTAGACCATGGCACTAAGTGCCACAGACAGGCTTGAACACCTCCAGGGATGATGACTCCACTACTTCCCTGGGTAGTGCATTCCAGTATCTGATCACCCTTTCCATGAGGAAGTGCTTCCAACCTAACCATCTCCTCATGCAACTTCAGGCCTGCCCTCTTGTCTTGTCACTAGTTGCCCAGGAAAAGACCCTGACCCCCACAAGATGACATCCTCCCTTCAGATTACTATAGAGAGGAATAAGGTCTCCTCTTCTCCAGGCTAAACAACCCCAGCTCCCTCAGTCTCTCCTCATCAGACTCCCTCTAGTCCCTTCAGCAGCTTCATTGTTCTGTCCCGGATCCTTGCAATGGCCAAGCAGGAGACCCAGGGTTTCAGGTACCATGTCCAGATGGTACCAGAAAGTGCCTAGGCACTGCATCTGAGGAACACTTTATTGTGTCTTTTACTCATCTTTGCAGTGAAGACCACTGTACCAAACCAGCATATATCCTTGTATGTAAAGTGCTTCGAGACATCAGTGGTACCAGGACCTCCACACATCCTCCTGAACCTGACTGCTTTATAACTCTGCTGTTTGACAGACCATAGACTGTATATATCAATATTTTATGTATATCTCTATATAAATATGTCAATAACAAGTAACTGGATAAATGCACTTGATATCTTTATTTTCTTAGGAGACTTAAATTTCAGTTACTAAGATAGCTGTCGTGTGAAGAAGCTGTTGAGAAAAATGAAACAATAGTTCTGCTTATTTTGGTGTTGATGTGATTTCTTGGCGAATATTTGTGTTTGGGTCATCTTACTATGTGAAGAAAGTTATTCTATGAAAGGAAATTCAGTGAATTTATGTTAATAAAAGTAAGTGTTGATGATAAAAGGAAGGCAATCAAGAAATTGGTCACATATGGTCACCGACAAAAGTAGAAAGCGGGAGTTTAACATTGTGTTATCTGGATGGTGAGGAGTTTACCTAATCTTACAATCATTATACTGATAAGATTGGCTACCTTTGTACCTAGCTTTACAAAGCTCTGTAGTGCAAGCAGAGTATTTTTAATACTGGATCAGAAATTTAAATAGCAAAAGAAAAGGTAGAAAGCTGGAGAATTACTTTTTACAAGGAGCTTTTTACAAGGATAGGAAAAAGGCAAATGTTTTCAAGTTAAAAGAGGGGAGGGGTAGATTAGGTCTTGGGAAGAAGCTCTACCATGTTAGGGTGCTGAGGCACTGGAACAGGTTGCCCTGGGAGGTTGTGGCTGCTCCATCCCTGGATGTGTTCAAGGCCAGGCAGGATGGGGCAATGGACAGCCTGGTCTGGTGAGAGGTGTCTCTGCCTATGGCAGGGGTTTGGGACTGGGTGATCTCTGAGGTCTCTTGCAACCTAAGATTAAACCCAACCAACCAACCAACCAACGAAGTAATAAAAAACGCTTTTATGTGTAATCTGCCTGGTTGGTTATTTTCTTCCTATTAGAAACAACCTTCTTATTAGAAATGGTGGAAACAATGGGATTAAGATCCTAGTTCTTGAGAAAACAACAGTGTCCCCACCAAGGTTATTTGAAATTGCCAGCACACTGGAGATTAGAGGGCTCCAGAAGATGATGGAAACTGAAGAGATGATATTTGCTGCAGATTGATATGCTGCATACTGCCAGATGAGACTTTTTCTCAGTTGGCCGTAACAAAGACAAAATTCTTAGGTTTTTGTTTATTTCTGTGAAGAGGTTGTAAGCACGAGATGAATTAGAGCCCGGAGCCCATGTTAAAGGACAACCACTAGGATTTGTAACAATTTTTATTGTTTTTTTGATGATGGATCTTCCTGTACCTTTCATCTTAAGATGTTTTAAAGAAAGATTTTCCTGTAAACAAATGAAGTTGTTGACATAGGTAGATCCTTAATCAGCAATATTTATGGAAATTCTTAAATGAACGTTAGGTAAATTAGCAGAACTAAATAACTCAGCACTGCTATAATACCACTAAAGTCCTTGACCTTTTGTGTCTAAAATCGAATTTGGATATTAAGGAATTTTAATTTACAGGGCATCTCTGAGTTCTTTTAGTTTACTGATTTAATGAGTGAGAAATTGCCTAGACAATCAGCAAAATCTTCTGTAACAGAAATGATTGTCAGGCATTGAAGTCCTGAAGAGAAAGAAGCAGGATGTCTAACTTTTCTTTATCTTTGCAAGTTGCCTTTGCATGACTTGCTAGCAATCATGTGGGAAGTTGTAGAAGAATCCACTCAATAAACTCTTTGTTTTGAATACACTTTTTGTCTTTCCTCACACTCCTCACCTCAGCTTCAAGAAAATCCTTTATGTAACTGCAGCAGACTGGGATACGTAGATACAGAGTTGACTGGAGAAGGGAGATATTTTGTGAAGCAAAGATGCATCTCATACACATCTCTTTCAAGTGTTAAAGACTAGGTGTTCCCTCCTAACTTTTGTTTGCTTATATAAAATATTACTTGCCATTATCTTGATAAAGAACGAAATGTGTCATGGCATTTTTTATATTTGCTAAATATATAACCAAAACCATGACTTTTTCTTTTACAGTAATTACTTTTTAACAGCCTTACCTGTTCATCAGAAGGATGTGGAGAGCTTGACTACAACCCCTCCACCTTCTTGCTTAGAATTTTTGCACAATATATTCTTTTGAAAGATGAAATGTTTGACATCTCTCATAGGAAATACCGCACTTATTTTGACAGTGCTATATCTAACGTGTCTTCTTTACGAGTCAAACTGACTGGAAAGGAAAATAGAAAGAACAACACTTTGGTGTTTGTTGCTATGGCTAAACTGCATAGCAACAAGCCTTAGGACACTTGCCTATATTCAGGAAAAATTTGACTTTAGCCTTTTGTACCCAGTGCATAACACAAGCACACAGGGCAAACCCTCATACCCAGAGAATGACCTCTCATCTAATTCAGATTTTGCAAGAAGCGATCGATATTGAGGGGTCTTAACTTTTCAGATTAATTCAGATTAATTAAGCAAAAGGTAAATCACGTATGACTTGCCACTGGGGAATGTGTCTTTACATGAATTAAGCATGTATGTCTAAACATATACATATATATGTCTTTTCACACTGAAAAAGAAAGAAACATAAGAAGAGAGACTGGTGGTGTCATATAGAAATAGGACAAATAAAGCAAAGGACAAACTTCTACAGAGAGCCTGAATTTCCAGTTTTCCAACCAAGAGATGACCAGTATAGACTTCTCTGTTCAGTTGATTTGTTTCTCTACTCCATATTTCTTCCTATGGTTTATTTTGAATTGTTTTGGGGGTTATTTAGTTTTGTTTATATTATGAGGTGCTTTTTTTCCACTACACCTTTACATGAGAGTTTTTTCAAAATTAACTGTCATACACTCTGAATAAAAATCTTAACTCAGCTTCTATAGCTTGTTGAGTCAGAACAGGTATAGAATTAGTGACTGGAAGTAAGACAATGTGTCTAATTTTCAGTTCTTTTCTTTTGCTGCTTTGAAAGAAATACACAAGAAAAAAACAGATCAACCCAAACTGTCATTTGTATCCCCAATTTAAAATACCAGCCTTTCAAGTTTCCACAAGACAATGTCACCATTGCAGATGAATACAATCATAGGATATGTGGACTGCAGACTATAATTAAACATTGCTTTAGCAATTTTCTGCTAAATTTGAGCTATTCCATAAAATTTTGCTTCACCTCTCTGGCATATTTTTACTCTGAAATGTCTCAATCATCATTGCAAAAGTGAGAGTTCAGCTTCCAATGTTGATTTTGTTCTTTACGAATATCTCAGCCTCCTCCTTGATTACATATTTAGAAACATTTGCTTGACTAAAAATGTTAGATAGGGTATAATCTTTTATATTCATGTGGACAGACATAAATGGAAGCAAGGAAGAAAAAAAAAGCTAACAAACCCATGCTGAGGGACATGTACATTTCCAAAAGACTGAGCAGGAGGTATGTAGACAAATCCTATTATTGGGTAATGAGATTTGTGCGCGTACCCGAACACTATTATGAAAATGTTGCTGTTTTTCCAAACAAAATGAAAGAAGGGGGCAATCTTTTCAGCCGAGGTCAAATTCTGCTTTCAGTAAGGATGTAATAAGTTCCATTAAAATCAACCTTATTAGTGTCCAAACGTAGCTGAAAGAAAGGAATAGCCTTTATATTCACAGAAATTTCAGATGACTTTGAGCCTTATCGTGCTTTCATTGAAATTAACAGGAATTTTCCCATTGGGATGTAGCATCAAGCTTGTTAATTAATCTGTGGGAACTCTCTCATAGTTGCTAAGTTTGCATTGCTTAGAATAGTCTTCTCCTATGAAGTTAAACAATTCATATGAAACGAGGCATGTTATGAATTAAAGATTCAACCATCACTTCATTCATGGACTTAGAAGAAAATTCTGCCAGGATCAGGCATTTTTAAATCATAAATGAAGTTTTTGATAGTCACTTAAAGTAAGGATTTTTCATATACAGAAATACTGCGTATTTCCTCCAGGCCCTCTGCTATTGGAGAACATGGAGTGATATTCCCAAATTCTCCTTTTATTTTGACATTGCCAAATTCAGTCAGCAAAGTGCTTTAAGGAAACAAACAACATGCTAGATTGCAGAAACCTGAGAACATCGAGTCACTCACTATACATTTGGAGACAAATGTGTTTAAAAGATAAAGACTTGAAGGAGGATTTAGACAGTGCTGGTATCAGTGCTCTTCACCAGCTCATCCTCATCATATGCTGAAAACTATTTTATAAATATAACGTGCCATTGTTTAGTTTGATCTTTCTGGTAACCTAGAACTTTGTAGTAGTAAGATAGACAACTCAAGGAAGTAATTATCTACAGTTTCTACTTTCATAAGTAGGCAGATGTAAAGTGTTTCATACATGAGACAATAAGGTTGCTACACCTCTTAATTTCCTTTTTATACCACAGGGCTTCTATTTCCCAGGGAAATTCTTAGGGGAGAGGAGTATACACTCCTCTTGCAGTTTGCTGAGTTCCAGCTTTGAAGCTTCAGTGACTGCAGTGCTGTCACTGGGGTTTTTGCTACCATTCCCAAAGTCAAATCATGCAGGAGAAAGCCTTTTGGTCTGAGTTTATTCACCCTGTTATTTGTAAACACTGCGTGTAACTCTGAAATGCTGTCTCCAAGATGTCAGTCATGACAGGAACTGTTCAGATGATCAGATGATCCATTTTAAGAAATATTTCTAATCCTGGTAGTGGTCCTGCTGAAAATGTCGTTGAGCAGTATTAAAAATTGGATGGCTGGTACAAAATATTTGTTGATACAAATGGAAGAAGTAAATAGGTGAATATCATCACTACTAATAAGAACTGTCTATAGACATTTGTAACTGCAGAAGCTAACACCTGTAAGTTGATCATGAATTCACATTCAGATCACGTGCTACTTCCTTTTTCTACACTGGACTATGAAAAATGTGAGAGAACCACAGGCCTGCCATGGGCTGCAGGCCATTGTCTATTTGGAGTCAACCAGGGATGATTCCAGGTGACTTATAGGTGTATGGCATCCCATGGATGTCATGCTAAGTATAAAGGAAGAAGATGCTGAGCAGAGAAAATCTTCCTGTTCAGGCTTCTCTTGCTTGGGCTTCTCCTCTTGCCCGAACTTCTCCTACCAGGACTCCTTATCCTGTTTCTCATCCTGAGGAATGCTCTCCTGAATATGACTTTGTATATTTTATATTTGCATTGTTTTGTCTGTTTCATTAAACTGGTTTTTATTTCAGTCTATGGGTCTTCTCTCCTGTTACTGATCCTCTATCTTGGCTGGGGAGGGGTCACTGGGTGATAAAGCAGCTGCTCAAGTTTAGCCCCAGATACAGGCTAAATGAAGAGTGCTATACCATTCTCTCAGTGGTTATGATTTCTTTCACCAGCTCAGAAGGAGGGAGACTCTGCCGTGAAAGGGATGGCTCCCCTCATATTCTGTGGATATAGAATATAGGATTTTTATTACATTCCTTTTTCTCTTTCTACTGTAACTCCTATTTGTCCCAGTTTTCACCACCTGTATTTCTGGGATACATGCATGCATTATGAAGGAGTATGACTATATATGAAAAAAAAACATCTGGAAGAGCTGTGAAATAAGTTCTGAGTGATGAGAACTCTGTTACTGTGTCATTTATGGCATCATCTTATTTCCAATCTGTTTTCTCTTGTTGTAAGTCAGATTGATCTTTTCTCCTGGGTAGAGGTGACACCCATGTAACACTAGTGGAGGCAGGATCAGAATGAGCCTTCATGTGTCTGGGAGAAACAGAGATAGCAAGCATAATGATTTTAAATGAAGGTATGAGTGAAACATTTATTCAGCACAGACAGGGGTGATTTATAGTAAGAAATGTTTGACAGGAGCAGAGTCCTACTACTGTCATGGAGACTTAAATTGTTAGCAACTTCTAAAAACAAATACAAAAATGCTTGGAATCTGTCCCATCATCCACCTTCTGAGCACTAATGTACAATTCCTTGATGCTTGTTTTAGACCCTGATGAAATAAACAAGAATAAATAGCTTTTTCTTTCCCTAAATGTAGGCTTTTATTTTAGTAGAACCAATTGTAACTATAAATAATTGAAAAAACCCCTACGTGAGTTTGTGAATGCGTATACAGCTAGCAGGCAAGAAGCTGCCATCACCAAATCGTGCAGAAATTTGAGCTCAACAGCTTCCTTCCACGGTGAAATCCACAAGCGGGACTCTGGCTCCTTACACAGACTTGGAGGGGACTTGAAGGACTTGGAAGGAAATTTTCAGCAGACGACTGACTGCATGAGGATGGTACTCGAACTACTCAGTACAAAAAGCTGAGAGAAGGGGTGCATCTTTCAATTCTTCCTTCCAACTCATCTTAAAAAATGCCAGTTTCTAAGCTTCAGCAATTTTGACTCATAGCATGGAGCTGTCACTTGCCATGTGAGTCTGACATGCCTCAGCTAAGGTCACTCTTTCATGTCACAGATAGAGAAGACTGCCTCTATTCTCTTTTCCCTTATGTCTAAAGAGATTAGGGAGTATTCACCCAGGAATAGGATGCTCAGCTTCTTTAATAAAACATGTAAATTATGTGAAGGTCAACTAGAAGAAGAATGTGGGCTTGAAAATTTAAGGTGATCATGAGGTGATGATGGAACCAGGGGTTTGGTCTCTCTACCCAAACACAGAATCATGGAATCATTCAGGTTGGAAAAGAACTTTAATATCAGCAAGTCCAGCTGCTCACCTAACACAAGCAAGTCCAACAGATACTAAATGAGTTATTCAGTGTAAAATAGATAATCCCAGACTTTAAAAGTAAAATCTACCCATTTGTAGTGAAAACTTTCAGTTATACAGTGAGTCTTATTCTTATGTGAAAACAATGGGGAAATAAAAAAGAGAATGTAATTGTTGCTTGAAACCAAACCAAACCCATGACTTTGTACTGGCTGCTTGCAGATACTCAAAATTTAGCAGATCAAGTAAGAAGAGAATTACTGGTACAGTAGAGGTCTTTTTGACAGACCAGTTAGTATGTTATTGCTAGTCACTGGTTTAAACTAAACTTAACTTGGTTTTTGTCATATTTCATAGCTGAGACTTCGACTATGTTTAGGTAAAGCTGTTTTAAGCTTCCAGGTGTTGTTATCACAACTGAAGGTCACTTGAAACCTGTTCTTTGGTTTAAATGATACCCAACATCAAAAGTAGCTCCTGAGTAGCTTCCCAATCTGCTTTGTTCAATACATAAACAGAGGTCTAACAACGTGGAATTTTCTGCCTTAAAGTCACCTTTCAGAAAGTGGGAGACACAATAATTTGTTATTGCTGATTTCTCTTACACAGTTTACACAGTTTATTAGAGTTGGAAGGGACCTTCAAAAGCCATCAGGTCCTACTCTCCTGCTCAAGCAGGATACAGATTACTGAAAAACATAATCGTCTAAACACCTAAATCAACAACACAGAAACACATCAAGATGGGTCTGAAACATCTCCAAGTACTGGACTCCATAACCTCCCTGGGCAACCCACTCCAGTATTTAATAACCCTTACTGTAAAGAAGTTTTTCCTCATATTGAGGTGATACTTCCTGTGTTCAAGCTTGCATCCACTACCCCTTGTCCTGTCTGATGCAATTGAAAAGAGAGCATCCCTTTCTTCTTTAGGATATTGTTGTGATTTATTTATATCATCTTGCTGACAGAAGGATGCCCCAGGATAAGAAAACCTATTCTTGCTGTTCAGAATTGGTCTTTTTAGAGACAAGGCTAACATTTAGCTCCATATAGATATATGCTGTTATGCAAATGTCTGGGTGCAGTGAATCATTAAATAAAGAGACAAAGTCACAGCTAGTGTAAAAGGGCAGTACTTGTGAAGTGAATGGAGCCCGGCTTGCCTTTTTCAGCTAAATATTTTGCCTGAGGCTTTTTAGAGTCCAGTGTGTAAAGAGCCAGCATGCTATCACTCTGCATGAACTGTACACTTTTGCTGTGGAACAAAAGAGCTTTTTCATTAGCAACAAGCCCATTGAAAAGAGAGCAATGGATCTTTTTAGCTATTAATGGTAAAAACATTAGCATAACATTAAGTACACAACTGGGGAAATCCCAAGCTAAAATTCCTCGCTTGGTGTGGGTTCAGCTACGCTTTGTATAATTTGCATCATACATTACAGCATGGGGGTTCAGTTTTCCCAAATTCATGTGTATCCATGTTTAAGCAATTCATTTCAACCCAAAGCATTTATATCATTTCAGTAATTGTACACACAAATCACACATTTGCTTGTAAATGTCCATATATTCCTTTACAGGTGGTGAAAAATCGGCTTAGTTAGAACTGAAATATTGCCTTTTGGTAGCATTTCACCCGCCAGCAGACCCAAATACAGCAAATTTGTGGTGATGCTGTAGATGCGGTAGAACTCCTGTGTCGTCTTATAAGGAGATGAATTTTACTGGACCGAATGTATGCTCAGACTTTATTTGTAGAAGGGATACTTACCTGAATTTGAACTCATAGGTGTAACTTCAGGCTTACTTCATGTGCCAATTACTTTGTTATTTAGAACCCACAGTGTAGTAGCAGGGAACTTACAATTAGAGGAAAGAGATTACTGAAAATGAACCAGTACAAGTCTGTAAGTGTATTCCTGCTGTTCCAGGTGAAATGGATGAGATTTACAGGACTGGCACCCTAAAGCATAACATCTGACGTGTTAGTAAAATAATATATGTAAGCAAAAATTTCTGTTGGTTAGTTGTCTTTGCACAAGACTCCATTACATTTCATAGACCACTGGAAGAAAAAGGAGCTCTTCACAGATTTTTATGGGAGCTGGAAAAATTCCAGAAAGAAACATCTGTTGACACATTTTGAGGAAAGCTAAAAGAACAGAAGATGAAAGGAGTTAAACAGATTTCAGCTCAGTTTCTGCTTTCTGACACTTAGCAAATTTTTAGAAGTAAAAGGCAAAATCTCCTGCCAGTTACATCTGTGTAACATTAACGTAAATGGCATTTCACAGTTAACAGAACACAGAATTAGATCCAACATGTTGCTTCCCACTAAACACATCTCAACACTTCTGCCTTTCAGGGCTTAAACATCCTGTTTGCTAAAAAAGAGGTGAAATAGAACCGTAAGATGCTTCTATTACGTTTTGCAATGGTATAAAGGAGTCAAGCTATGCAGATGAATACAATCCTTCAGCAGCAGCAGGAGTGTTTGTCAGCAGTGAAAGCTGTAATTCATAGCACTGCTGTAATCTCAAGTCTCCCCTGCAAAACAAAAATCCTCTCCCTTACCTACAGGGTTTACTTCTGTTCTCCTTCCTCTGTTTTTATGATTTCATTTTGTAATTATTTTGCCTATCTCTGTGAGGATGTTTAGGGATCAGTTTTGTTTGGAAGACGTTACGTACAATACATTTGCATGGTATTGTGCAATCTATAGATACAAATCTATTTTCTCTAACCTTGATTGCTGCTAAAATCAGCTGTAAAATAAAGACTGAAACAGATAAAAGCTGTCAGGCACACAACTTGTCCTGCCTGACTGCTGGTTTATTCCATTTTCTTCAGTGCTCCAGTGAAAATTGGTCACTTTCACCTTCCAGAATAGGCAAAAATTTTTCATCTTTTATCCTGACTGACTTCAGCAATTCAGTCAAATTTTGTCTCTGGTGCTGAACCAAGAGAGTAGATTTTGTATAGGTGTAAGAGAAGCAGAATTTGTTCCAAACACGCTGTGAAAATAATAATGTGTTTACATAAAAGCACAAGTTTGAAAACACAATGAATCAACCCCATGCTGTTCCTGTGTCAAAAGTAAGCATTACAGGAGATGTTAATAAAGTATTACAAAAATGCTAAATTGAATCTAAACTGTAAATGAAGGACAGATTAGAAGGACCGTGAATGCAGTTGTTGATGTTGATTTTACATCTCTGTAAATGTCAAAATTGAGACATTAATCACAAAAGTCTAAATAGATTTAGAGTTGGGGATTTTTGCAGTTAAATATATTTTCTCCCTCTCTCAGGCTATAATACGGTCCATGTTTTCTTTTCAGCAAGGTATTTAGACTGCGTCATTAGCCTCTTGAGAGTTCCAAACTAATAGTTAGGGTTTGAGGATGATGGGTGAGTCAACATGGAGAACATAATACTGTTCATGTTGCACCTTCAATAAGGTAAAGATTATTTCTTAAAACCATTAGTCTGTTGCCTTTAACGCTATCATGATAATGCAGACTGGTCTATTCTACCTGGAGAAAAATTAAATAAAGGATGTAGGATAGGGAGATTAAAATTACTTACGTGCACATGGCATGGAGATTCATTGACTGCAATAAGCAGATTGCCCATTTGACTTTCAACAGCAAATCCAGAAGGCTAACTGGCTGATTGTAAAGTTTGCAGCAATAGGTTTCATTTTCCTATGAAGAAATATGACTATGCAATATTATTAAGAGCTTTTAAAATTCCTCAAAAGTCTGACCTTTCCTATATTATTTCACAATTCATACACAAATGTTAATGATACTGAAGATATTTAACACAGTTTCTTCAAGATTAATGCAGATGTTCATTATTTCACAGATTTAATATCCTCTTTTAATTGAATTGTGTTTTCAATTAGATTTTGCAGTGCAGGATCAATACAAAAAGCATTAGGTACAGTAAAGGATTTTAAAGCTACATTTCCAAAAGAATTCTAGATATTGCCGTGATCTTGGCTGCAAAGCTGAGGAAACTGAGGTAGTTCGTATGTCTAGACAATTCAAATCCTGCCTTGTGATGATGAGTCAGTCCTCTATGCACAGAATGCAAGTCATAATAACCATGAGCTTCACAAAACTCATCTTACTTCAAGTGAGGATTCCTAAACCAGGGCAGTCCATTCTTGAATAGAACATATAACATGACATAACATATTATAATGTAGAATCAGTACTAGGTTTGTATTAAACATTTCATTTACCTAGAGAGGAAGACATTAGGTTATCTCCCCTGTCATTGTTTGTTTCTTTTATAAGAGGATTTTATACCTACCACCATGAACTCTCATCATGAATGTTGGACTGCAGAGTATTTTTGAGAAGACTGTCTTCTCTTCTTTTTGCTCAGTTGTTCTAACTTTTAATTTTTCTATAAGAAACCTAAGCAAGTTGAGACTGATCTGAATCCAGAATTATACTGTATACTTTAATTACACATATAGTATTGATACCACTATATTGTATGAAATGATACAACTTCACTAGAAACATTTGCATCCCTTTTATCTGACAGGGGTTTGAGTGACAGAATTGATGGGTAGTTATGTTTGGCAGACACTTCACTCAGTTACATCAATTCCATAATTTTGTATAATTCTCTTATTAGTTTAACTATTAGCAGAAGAATTAAATGTCATCCCACTTCCTCCCTGATATCAAGGAAGGAGTGAGTTAGGTAAGAGAAAAGTGATGAATGTATCAACAGGGAAAGTACTACTAAACCACAGCCAGGGACACTACTTTCAGCAGGTACTCTGTGCTCTCTGTTGAACTCAAAACCTCTCTGCCACAATCACCAAGACAAGGAGTTCATGGCAATTGCTTTATTACTATCTCTGCTGTTCTGTGAAATCCACCTCTACATCCTGGGCCAGCAGAGAACAAGGGGAATCTGGAAGATGGCATCACTGCCCTAATGGTCAGGGGCCTTCAACTTTGCTGGAGACCATCCTGGATGGAGCAGACAGGACACCCACTGTGTCTCACCTCCCTGAGCTTAGAGCTTAAATTGGTTCCAGACATGGCCAGCTGCAAGTTGGAACAAAGCCACTGGTAAAAGTCAAATCCCATCTGGATTTGTGCAACCCTTATCCCTCACCTTGGACAGCAAAAGCAGCTGCCTGCCAGAATAGCAGAGGAGTTTAGGCTGGACATCAGGAAAAACTGTATTGAAAGGTTCATTAGGCCTTGGAACAGACTGTCCAGAGAGGGTGTTGAATCACCATCCCTGGATGTGTTGCAGAGTCACGGAGGTCTGGAACTCAGGGCCATGGTTTAGCAGTGGCCCTGGGACAGTAGTGTTAATGGTTGGACTTGATTTTGAAGCTCTTTTCAAACCTAAATAATCCTGTGATTCTATGATTCTACAATATTATTTTTTAATGTTCTCAAACTATGGTCAGCTCAAGAACTACTACAGGAAATCACATGTGGCTTCTGTGTGTTTGATAATCCTCTGTGGAGTTCTCTTCCATATGTTTATCACCTGAAACCATGTAAACTTCTCAACTATCCTAGTGGCAGAGATATTTTAAATACATTTGGGGTTTTTTTGTTGTGTTAAGATTTTTCAGGTGTCTGGTAAACTTAATAAGCAAAAACCTAAAGAACTTACTCTGTGTCTATACCACTGTCTGAATTTGGCAGTGGCAATAAAGGTTCCTAGGAGCTAGAGGTGCATTTGAGGCATCCCTAAACATTGATTTGATGTTGACCATGCCATGTCAATTAAACTCTTCCCCAAAGAAAAAACTAAGCATGTTCAGGCACAGTGAATCTGTAGGGACTGTCAGCATCTCTAGCAGAAATGCCTCTAATAAGGAATTAACAGTAATTTCACAGGAAACAATGACAGACTTTTCAGGGAATGCAAATTATTTAATTAATTCTCAGCTTCTTATGGAAATACTGACAATGTGAATAATGTAGGATAAAAACAATGACAGGAATATCCACATGTGAATGTGATACAAAAAATCACAGATCAGGAGAAGATGATTCCTGGAGTTTATTATTGTTTCAACGTACAACTACCAGCTCGTGACAGTGAATTGTCAACTCCCTTGTGTGCCTAATGGACAGCTTGGTTTAGGCTGCACCATCTCTGGGCACATTTGTAAAGGGTTTTCTCAGCTGGAATGTCCTTGTGCTAGTGATCCTCTGTGTATGGAAATTCAAGGAGAAAGCAACAAAGGCCAGGTTTAATCTCTACTGGCACTGGCAAAACTCTGACTTTCATTTCTAGGCTGCACAGAAACAAGTATTTCTACCAAATAAATATAGTTTATAAAGACAATTTTGAAATCCCTGTGATAAGGCCAGGAAGTGTTTAGACTGCAGTGTCCTGTGGAGAAACACTAAATGCTGTTAGCTGTGGCAAAATGACCTGTGTGTAAGTGCCGACTTGATATAAAGAAGAAATGGCCTAAGAACCACTTGACAAAAGGACATGGCCTGGCATTGACTTTGCTACTACAGCACAGTAAGGTGTAAAATGAGATGAGGAACAGTTCTCCTGTGCACAGCCAGGTATAAAAGATCAGGACAAAGAAAAGAATCTTACTCTAAGAAGCACTGAAGGAGAAATGTGCATAAAGGTGGAGGGTAATTACCTGACCTGAGACCTGGAGATGACTGTGCCCTCACCATAAAAAGTGATACCAGGTGTCAAATGCCAACACATAAAGGAATACTAAATAAATATATAAATTACATTGCAATGACTACCTTTTTCTGAGATGTCTCTGAATGGTTTAGTAAAAGGAAACATCACAGTACAACTTGCCTTGCCTGCATTGCTTCAGCTAAACACCATCAACTTCACAGAGTCTTTCAGCCCTGATTATTTATAAGGTGATCTGAAGGACACTGGGAGATATAGAGATGAATAAAACTTTTTCTCTGCTGGCAATGCACTTGTTTCTGTGATTATTTTCCATCATAATTCTTTTAAATTAGCTAATGCTAACTGAGTACTCTTGGGTGAGGAAAGAAAAGTAACTTCCAAGGAAATCATCAGTAATCAACCTGACAAATAAGAAGAGAAAAAAATGCATTTAAATATTTTTGTCTAATCAAAGAGTAGGTCTAGATTCTTAGAAGTGCTTTGTGAGCACATGGTAAAAGAATTCATAATTCAGTCATTACTTCTCTATACGATCCATTATTTTATTGAAGACTGGAGTCAGTATTGTGTGTACCCAGTTTTGAATAGGTATAAGCAGCATGGTTTCGGTCAGCCTTGGAAAAGGAGACCCCACTGGAAGGCTGGAGAGCCCTTAACTGCCTGTCTGAGGAGGTACAGCTGAGCATTTTACAAAGAAATTACCGGAAAGCCCCATGGAAATGAATGACTGCAAATGCTTAAATTTTTGTATGGGAAACACTGCCAGTCATGTGCGAACCTCCACAGGCTTAGGACCAACTTCAGCCTGGAAAATATAAGTGCAGGGACTTAGGACATGTTCTGTTTGTGTAGAACTCTTCTGCATTTAATATCTTACTTAGGTGTGGGTCTTGGTGGATATATTTCCTCAATTTACAAATAATGCTACAAATACTCCTGAGCTATAGAAACATCACCTCTTCTCCCTCTGAGTTCTTCAAATGTGATAGCAATGAACAACACCATGCACTACATAATTAATACAAAATGGTAGTTAACTGAACAAAAGACTAAGAATGTATAAATATATAAAACTGTAATGAGCTCAAAACATGTTCTGAAGGCCAAATGAAAATGACCTTTATTTACTTCCTAGCACATTCATGAAATTCATTCAACTATCTAAAAGTCCTTCAATTTAGAATATCTGTAGATTGTGTGCAGTCGCTGTGGTCTACATTAATTTGATCTAACTTTAGATGTCTAGTTCAGTTGCCAAAGTCAGATAAATAACCTCAAGAATTCTTCTGTATGTAATGGGGAAAGAGGGAGAAAGGGTCTTCCAAAATGAAGTTCAGCCAATCTGAGGTCTGAATGTTAAGTTAATGAGTTAAGAATGAGATTGGACTAGCTGATCTTTCGAGGTCTCTTCCTATCCCTGATGATTCTGTGATTCTCTCCATTGACTCCATAGGGATGTCTGTCAGTTTTCTGTGTAGAACCTACAGCATCTAACACAGATACCTTGAATGCTTCAAATGAAGTAAGGTGAACCTACATGACAGAACAAGTGATCACATATTGTTAGAATCACAGAATATTAAGGATGGGAAGGCACCTCAAAAGATCATCTAGTCCAATCCCTCTGCCACAGCAGGATAACCCAGACAAAGTCACACAGGAACATGTCCAGACAGGTCTTAAATGTCTCCAGAGAAGGAGATGCCACAACTTCCCTGGGCAGCCTGTTCCAGTGCTTTGTCACCCTCACTGTGACAAAGTTTCTTCTCATATCTTCTGTTTGAATAATTCTAGTAAATAAATATTCTAGTAAAAATTCTAGTAAATAAAAAATGAGCTTTCATAACTTGTTCAAGTTCACATGAAGAAATTATGCCTGATGGGAAACAAAGACTAAAATACATTTGGTTGTCTTGACTAGTGTTTACTTTATATTTCTCTATTTTCTCCCTAGGCTGAATTTATAGATTTGGTCACAGAGAGAGAACATGTGCTACACTGAAATGTCTCCAAAAGATTTCATGTACAGTTCAAATGATGAGCTCATTTAGATGTCGGTGAGAACATCAGCAGCAGTTTGAGATGTTCTGTACCTGCTTTGGTTGTTCTTATCACACTGTTGGAAGGCAGTGCTCAGTTGATGAAGGACTGAGACCGAGGTCAGACTGTACAGTCCTTTGTGTTTCTCTGAGAGTATAGTAAAGTCTGCAGAGGAAACCAAGCCTTGTCCTAGTTTTTCCTCTTCAGCTTGGACCTCAGAATGAAATCGGTTTGACTTGTTTGATTTCAGAAAATCATGAGTTGTGAGTATTTAAATGCCTTGTCAAAACCTGTATTCTTTGCTTTAGGCGATCTTTACAAGCAGTAGAGGATAAATGATTTTTACAGTGTCCTGGCTTGTCTTGTACTTGATTTTGTCATGTTGACAGCATGGCACTCTTTCTGAAGCAAACACACAATGAGCTGTGTCTTGTTATATATATCCGCTGCTGAAAAGCAAAGGCAGACAAAGCATACCCCTTTGAATGGGCATCGACTGCTGAGCTGCTAGTGAGCACCAGCAACCCTGCCTTGTCTGAAAGTTCTGCAAGACAGTATGTGTCAACGAGGGAGGAGGATATAAACATCTACAACTTTGCTATCAGGAGACATTCACAAAAGGTACAAATCAGCATAAATTTACTCAGACAGCAGTATCTTCCAATTCCAATATGACACTGAAGAAAACATCAGTGCCAGTGCAATGTTTAAAATGTGCGTGTGTCTGTGTTTAACACCAGAGATGCCTGGCTAATTCGAAAGTAAAATCCTACCTTGCACATGTCTTTAATCAGAGATATTTTGGAAACTTTTTTTTATAGCATAAGGAAGTGCAATCTTGTCTTCTGTTTTAGCTCCGTAGCTCCTAGGAGCATAGAGCATGGCAATCAATGCCTATGAAATGGCATTCCTGCACAATGGTTCAATCCTGATTTAAATTCTCTCTTGAGAGCTACCACCCTGCTTTTGCCTATCAGGGTGGGGAAGAAAGCTTTCTAGCAAAACTATTCATTTCAATCCTGTAGAGGATTGTAAAATCTAAGTCTGGATGAGTTATTGTGCAAGAAGAATATTTTTAATTTAGGGGTGGAAGTAATATTCCTCCAAACAGCAGTGATGAAAATAATCAACGATAGCCAGCCTTGTGCATCCCAAACCAATAATGCTATGATCCACAAGCCCCCTTAGCTCACCGTTTAGACTGACATCAGAAAAGATGTTTATTAGCCTTAATTTTTATTAAGTTTGATCACAAGTGTAGTAATTCTCTGATGAATTATCAGAGCCCTCGGGAGTTCAAAACTTCTTGCTTATCTCTGGCAGCAATTCATCTATCAAATAAGCTTCAAAACAAATGTGATCCTCTTTGAAGTACCAAACTGCAATGTTGAGGTTATTTGCATTTACCCATTAAGCTGCAGTGTTTCCCCCTCTTTTTTTTGTTTAATCAAAATGACAACCATTAATGACTGAAAAGCTACGGAGTCTTTCTTACTCTGTCTAGTGTAAAACTTATAGGAGGATAATATGGAATCACTTCATACAAGCACAAATGAAACTGAGTTCTGCCCACTACTGTATCTGAGCAGTGAAACATTTCCAGACTGCTTTGATGGCTGTGACTTTTTAAAAGGCTTTATCTGAACTCCCGTATTCTCAACCACATTGAACTGTGTGTTATTAAAAAGTAGTTAAAGTTCTCTTTTCAAAAGTGATTAATCTCACCCCACCTAATCTCCTCAACCACACTCTGCTTCTAAGGCACAACAGAAGTTATTTTTCATTGGATTTCAGTTGATTAGATAGACTGATTTAAGGCTAGTTAAGCTGTGTTTCAATTGTGGAGGGGAGAGATTCCCTGCGAGTGCTAAAATCCCATTGTGTCTTCTGGGGGTGCGAGGCCACGGGGTTGTTTTCCTTTTTTTTTTTTATCCATTGAGCTAAAGAAGAGACCAGTCTCAGCTGGATATAAGAGCACATCCTTAGAAATCCTTTCCCCTGGGCTAACACATTTACTTACTTGCTTTCTTTTCTCCTTCTAGCTTCCCATGACATTCACAAATAAAGCTGTTCCACTATTTGGGGAAAAGTTCCCTCCCCTCTCCTCCTCCTCTACTTTTTGCTTTGATTATAAGTTCAGAGCCAAAAATGTCAGGAACAGAAAACCCACACAAATAATTAGCATTTGTCAACAAGAGCCATTATGCTGCTGGGTGCAAAACAAAATGACGTTTGCTACTGCAGAAATCAAGTATGTCCTGGGGAGGGCTGAAAGGAATGGTGTTTCAGAAGTGACTGAAATAGAGACTTCTTTTTTTACTGAATAAATAAATAATACTAATAAGCTAATTTTATAAATAGGTGATATGAATATCACGTTGAAGTATTTCCTATTCCGATGAGAAGCAGTTTAGGGAATTATAGGGGAAAATTGAAAGTATAGAGTTCAGAAAATCTGAATATTTCACATCCTACTGTGTTGACTCACATTACTGCAAAAATATATTGTACCCCTGCTTCAGATGTCAGAAGGAATGGAGGGGGCTTTGAAAGGTTAGTGTGAAACTATTTTTAAAACCAAAAGAAAGTTATATGAGACAATTAGCACATGATCCTTTTATTTTCAGCATAGCAGCCTTGAGCTGGTAGATACTACTTTCAAGCATGTAAGTGTTTCCATTGACTCCAGTGAGATTATGTCTGCGTTTAAAGATGACCATGTGTTTCATTGCTTTGCTGGACTGCGGCCATGCTTCTGACTGCCTTGCTCTGCTTTGTCCTTGTTCTTCCTCAAATAGTAAGGCTCATAGCAAGAGGAGAGACCATGAATCTATAGGCTAATGCATCTAGCAGCAAGAGCCAGAATAGATGCAGAAAGAACAAAGAGGTAGAAGATAAATCTGATTTATTTTTAAACCAGAACTACAAAGAAAAACGGGGACCTGAGAAACAAAAGCTGCAATATATTTGGTTTGCAATACATGTTAAAATCTTTGTCAACATTAATTAAAATTGGCTTCGATAGAAACACTGTCTCACTGGAAGATTGAAAGAGAATGAAAGAGCATAAACAAAGGATAATGTCAGCAATATATCCAGATGGGAAGAGGTGTGTAGCACAGTGCTGCAGGGATCTGTATTAAGTCAGGGATTAATATCTTCACTAACCCAGGAGAGAAGTAAATAGCATTAATTACATTCACAGATAATGCTAAAGAGATGCTTGGAGGACAGAGAAGTAATACAAGGAGACTTAATTATCTTAGAACCAGCATCAGAATATACCTGTATGCTCACACAGCAGGTCACTCGACTTGACTAAAGCCTCACAGAAGTGATAGAATAAAAAACCTGAAATGTTACAAGAGCGAACAAGAATAAAACATAATTAGTTGCTTTTTTTTCTGATTGTAAAGTGAAAAGGCAGAAAACAGTATTGCAGGCATTCAACATAAGCAACAAATTGGACAGCAGTAATTCAGACAGTGAGTGTAGGTGTAAGGAGAGAGTAATTTACACACCGTTTACATACTTGTAGTATGAAGAAAACAGTGATTTTTGAAGATTGTTTTTTGCTTATAAAAATGTCTTGTGTCAGGAAGATAAAAGCCCTTTGGTGGATGACAGCGTGTCTCTCTCTAGAGAATTTCATGTGGTTCTAGGCAAAGTTCAGGTATGAATAGAGAGGAATGTGCTCAAAGAAATGATACTAAGTTTTTAGAGTGAATGAACCTGTAACTGTGTAAGCATTATAGAATATTTTCTTAGTGATTTTACACGTTTGTATTGCCATTTCCATGTGAGGCTGCTATAAATGAATATGAGAATATACAGAGGGAATGCTCGAAATTATCTAGGATAAAGTGTAAATAAGTGTAATTACACTAAAAGATACATTTTAGAGGACATTATTTTGATTTAATTTTGTATATCCATGTAGGAAATCTACAAAAATAGTGTTAAAATCCTCTTGCTTTCCTACAATTTTCTTTAGGGTATGTGCAGAAAGTATTAATAAAGGTGATTAACTGGATTTATTTACACAAGCAATTATTTTTAACTACAATTATATTTTACATATTCTATACTGCCAGAGAGGCATGTATTACTCTGTGACAGATCTATTACCTGATTCTTGTGATGTTTCACAAATGAGTTATTTATTATGGCTGCTTTCTAAGCATTTCAAAATATTTAGAAAGACCAATTTGGATTGCTTCATCATGTCTTTCTATAGATGTCATAGAGAAGAAAAAGTTAGGTTAAACAACTCAAAAAGTTCCCAGCATTTAAATAGGTGACTGTGTTAAACTGGATTCAGTGGAACATTTCCATCTCTTGAAACTTGCAAAACAAAGATGAATAACGTGCTATGAATATCCCAGAGCACTAAGACACAGATTTCCAGGGAGATAGGCAGCATGATTCAATAGGTTTTTTGCTGTGTCTCATTTGTAAGACTGATGTTATTATCAATACACTCTGAGCAAGTAGGGTTAGGGAATGCTTGAACCATATGATCTATCCCCTCCACTCTGCAGGCTGGCTCAGTGCTTTGCTGAAACAGGTCGTAGTATTTGAAACCTTGTTAACCTGCAGGGTGAGAGACCTGGGAGGACTGAGATCACTTCTTACTCAGCCAATAGCTGCATTTTTAATTAAGTGACTGCCAGAACGAGGGATGTGACATTCAGGATTTGTTTCATTAATACTGTAGCTACAGTATTGTAGCTACATTTGTCATAAGCTACTGCTCTGTAGTCCGAATTTCCCTGTGTAGACCACTTTTCATAGCTCTGTCAATAGGACGACTTTGTCACAGAGGAAAGCAAAACAGGGTGAAGAAAGAATTAATGCTGTCTGAAGTTCAGCCTTTTCTTAGCCATGTGGAAATGCAGGTTTGTTTCCATTAAATACTATAACTCAGTGTTTCTATGTCACGATTAGGTTTGGATTCTTTGAATACAGTTTCTTTCTTTATTTTTCCTTAGAAGAATTCCTTGAATTCTGATGCATAGATTCAGCCTTCCTAATTCGAATTTACTGCCAAGTAACCAGCCAAAACAAAAATAAAACTGCACTGGCAACATGGATTGATAAGAGACAATATTGATGGACCCTCTTTGACTCATTAAATATCTGTGATCATTGTTTATGGGAGCTTAGCCACTTGTGGGAATGCAGTGATGATAAAACTCTTTAGCAGTTTTATAGCTCTCTATTTTCAGAACAGTGTGATGATGTTAAATAAAGATGCCCAACAATGATGAAGCTGTGTTATTCCCATTGTAATGACACAAAGATCAGATGAGTTGCCCAAGATAGAAATAATTGCAGAGGCGGAGACAGGACTGAAACCTAGTAAAAGTAGACTTAGCCAAGCAAGAATTCTCTCCTTTCAGATTTGCTTACTAAACTTTTACCATTGTTCATAATCCCATAACTTAATAAGAAGTTATTCTGATGTATTCTGCTTAACACAGGGAGGGATTTTCAAGTTCCAAATCACTGCATGTGTCCACATCTGATTTCAGTAGTGGACTGTAATTCCACAGCATCACTTTAAGTGTTTTTAGGAGTTGCGAGCAGCCTCAGCTTCAGTCTGGAGCATTTCCAATCAAACATATCAATATTTCTTCCAAATGTGCTGTCATTTATATCAGGCAAAACACGGAATCCACTTGTCTCTGTAGGGGTGTAATTTGTGTTATGAGTTACAAACACAATAACAAATCTATTTTTCTTATATGAAATATATATGGAAGAGCAGAAGGTGATTTGTAGTTTAAGTCACTAATATACTGTCAGTGTTTAAGGAGTCTTACATCACCTAAAATTTTGGTGATACTCGTTGTTCTTGTGTTTTTTCTAAACCCTAAGTTGCTGGTTTTCTCCACAGGTCACACAGCTGTCATTTCTGAGCTGATAGCAAATAAGACATGGAGAGATGACAGCACAGTGCACAGTCTGCAGTTGAATGACCTTGTCTCCACGCAAGCTTTACTTTAGCACTGAGGAAACAATATAGAGAGGGTAGAGCAGAACTTCAGAGAGTTCTCAGAAAACCAAGTAAAGCTATTTGTACTGTACTCCAACAACTCAGCTTTGCAAATTCTTCTGTAGATGGTTGGCCTTTTTCCTCGTCACTGATACAGATCAAGCCCTCGCATGTCTCTGCAGATTGTTTTCAGATGTCTTCTTTCAATAGCACTAAAATAAATTGCAAGTATGACATTTATATCTCTCCTACTGATTTAATCTCTCTGTTACTCTCTTTGAATAGAACAGGGAAGGGGAAAGGTGCCCTCAAATTAATGTGCTCTTCAATGTTCCTTTTCTAATGTTTATTTGGACATAAATTTTGTTTTATGAACAATTTTCTTTCCACTCGATGATGATGATTACAATGTATTCTTTTACCTTTGGCCTAATTTTTGCAGTGAATTTACTGCTCATAAAAATTCCTGAGTTAATCACTTAGAGACTGAATTATACTAATTCACTCACAGGCTCCAGCAAGCTGTAGTGGTGAACAAAGTATTCAAGTCATTTACAATCCCCAGTCCCCTTCTCCATGCTCTCTAAATGATTCCTCTGAAAAGATAATTCATATTGGGGTTATCTGGTATTTTTGCAGAAACCATCCACGGTGACAGCTGTCTGAAAGGGATGAGCATTGCGGGGAACCAGGGAAAAGAAGGACACAGCCTAGAGTCCTGTCATCCAAAATTACACATGGGCCCGGACTGTTCTGTATCTCCTAGTGTCTGTCAGTTTCCTCCTTGGAAATTAAGGAAGAAGAAAAAAAACCACATTGGGCAAGAGACAGGGAAATGAAGTGGTTGAACAGTAGATTTCTAGGGTGCTTAGCTAGGACATGCTGATAGCTAACTGAGCATGAGGATGTATTGAGGTATCTCAAACATCTCTCTCACATCTTTCTTCTCAGCAGTGCTGTAGCTGTGCATGGCAGTTAAAAAATTAAAATAAGACTGCCTGCATCAACAATAGTGTGATCAGTCAGCAGGGCCAAGGAGGTGATCCTGCCCCTGTACTTGGCCCTGGTAAGGCCACACCTCAAGTACTGAATGCAGTGTTAAGCCTGCAGTACAGGAAGGATATCAAGGTGCTGGAGAGTGGGAAGAGAAGGGCAAATGGGCTGGTTAGGGGTCTGGAGGACAGGTCTGTTGAGGAGAGGCTGAGGGAGCTGGGGCTTTTCAGCCTGGAGGAGAGAAGGCTAAGGGAAGACCTCACTACTCTCTACAACTACCTGAAGGGAGGATGTATTGAGGCAAATGTTGGCCTCTTCTCCCTAGTGACTAGTGATAGGACAAGAGGAAATGGGGTCAAGCTGTGTCAGGGGAGGTTCAGATTGGATATCAGGAAAAACTTCTTCCCAGAAAGAATGGTGAAGTCTTGCAACAGGCTGCCTAGGGAGGGGATGGATGCAGACATGGCTGTTTCAGGAGACGGGTTAGTGGTCTGGGATTGTAGGGCAGACGGTTGGACTTGGTCTTGAAGGTCTTTTCCAACCTTGATGATTTGATGGTTCTATGATTTGGTGCTACACCAACCCCTGAAGGTGCAGCAAGGCATGAGGAGGGACTGGGACCCCAGTCTTTCTACGTATTCCTACTATCCATACCAAAGGAAAATACCTTTAGCTGGCTTTTTGCAGCTATAGGATTTGGCTATCTTTTTCTTTATATAAGGGAAGATGGGTGATGTAGAAGAAATTCGAGTGGTATTTTTCTTCAGAGAAAAAGCATTAGAATGCATTACCTGACAATAAAAAGTGTCTTGTGGTAATCAAACACTTTATTCACAGTAGTGTATTGAGATTACAGGATGGATCCTCTTTGTCAGATGTGGAAAACACTGAGGAATTCTCTCTTGTAACTGCAAAAATTGTTCACTTTTTAACAGAGAACTCTTAAAGAATAATAAATCAAGGTCTATAGTTACTTGTATATTCAAAGTATGGGGTTTTTAATGAGGATATCTTTCATGAAAACTGTTTTTTAATGAGAAAATACCCTCAAAGGTTTAATGTAGAAAACTGCATTAAAATGTACTTCCAAGCAGCAAAATATTAATATTGTATACATTGTGTTTTACAGCTTCATGATAGTTATAATAGGGGCATATTTTTAACATGGATTTTAGTTTTTCATATATGTAGCCCCATTTTAAATATAGATGTCAAAATATGATTAAGAGAGGCATTTTCTCCCAAAACATTTTCATGCTGAGCACAGCAGTTAAAGTAATTGCTTCTCCCTCTGAGAAGAAGCATGTGGGTTCTTAAATTCTAAAGTAATAGACACCTTCTCTAGACTGAAGTAATATGACTTTCCTCAGAAGGGAAAATTGCTGTGCTATGGGGAAGGTTAATCTCCTCTGAAAGCTGTTCCAGTTTGGAATTCTTACAGTTTTCATGGATAAAATCTCTTTGAGCAGCAATATAGGATGGTGAGGAGAGGACAGTATGCACAATAACACCGTTTAGCAATTGCCCCAGCAGCAATACTGCTGTGGTTTGCTGCTTTCCTGTTTAAGGTGACACTGAGTTTGGAAAGGTTCAAACTCATTTCTATGCATGCTGATGGTGGATGTTTGAGATGCACGGACAGGTCTCAGTACTCGTTCTAAATCAGGGTTTCACTTACTAAATTGCTTCTGTGACAAGATGCCACGTGTTGCTTGCGAGCTAAGGTTCCAGTGTCAGCACCAAACCAACTGCATTAAGTTCAACATAGGGTTAACCTAAATTAGTTCACATCTCAGGTGTCTGAAATAAGTCCACAGGCAGAAACATGATCCATCCCATGGAACCTTCGGCTTCAACTCTTCCCCAGGAGATAACACATCTATGTATTTTTTTATCCAGTAACAGGGAACAAGGTCTTATTTGGAAATGCTGCATAAAGAAACAAAAATTGACAGCTCCTTTTTACTTAGTGATTAGAAAACTGGCCCAAAAAAATAGGCAGGTGTAGGTTGCTCCTTGGCTTGAGACTGTGCTAGACCAAATGCTTTTAAGGAAGATCTTTTGTGCTGGTACATTTTTTGTCCAGGTCTGTTTCACTACTTTATTCAAACCAGAGGTGAAAGTGAATACCATTATTACTCAGCTGAAGAGTGCCCTACTTCATTAGGCTGAGAAACCAACTCAGAGTTTGGTAGTCCCCTTTGGGGAGTTTCCAAAACAGATTTCAGACGGAATGACAGTGCTCAAACCCTATGGCTCCTGGGCTAGCTAACAATAGTCTTGCAACATCAGCATCCAAGTTAGATAAATGCTCTTGGAACAAAACCCCCACCAGAAAATGCAGTAAAACTTTAATAATTGGATTGATTGAAAAAGAAGTAGGATACACTGGGGAATTTAAATGAGAAAAGAATGGATACCACTTTCAGTAGTAGCTACATGAAAGCTTATTTAGCTACAACCCATCTTCTAGAGATCTTACAAAATAAATGGAACTATGTGGGCTGCTCCTGAAAAAAACAGTACCTGCAGCAAAGTAGGGGAGTGGGAAGGTGAAAAATTTAAAACCCCAGGACTGCAGAATAAATATTTATTTATTTGTGTCCTGGGGAATCTTGATTATGCTCAATTACCTGTTGGCATCATTCTGTTGCCTGTTTAGAGACACTTTGGTTTCATATTGTCTTGCAGAAATGAGAACATTGTAATGGTTTTAGTTACTTAGATGACTTCAGTGAATTAAGTGCCGCTTAATATGGCAGTGCAGCTCCTACATTTGCTGTGATTTAAAAAATGGAGAGCAATTTGTGGCATATGTTTGTATCACTATAAAAGAATTGAGCAAAGCAAGATTAATGCAAATTAGGCATTATTGTGCTCAGAGGCATCTCCTAACAACAATACTAACAACATCCAGTGTAATGAAGGGTAAATATTGTGCATGATTAAACCAGTCATATACAAACAACAGCTTAAAGAAATAAGGCATTGTTTTGGAATATTATTTTACTTCTCCCACACTTTCCTATTCTCCCCAGTACAGAGGGGGGAGAAAATGAGGAAAAGGATAGAAGAACAGGTGAAACAGCACTGAGATTATGTGTTTCTGCTGAAAGCAGGGCTGTTCACAGTGGAAATGGACACAAAAGCAGTGACTGTGACTGGGCGTTTATGAAGCATAGGAACGACTTGATGCTCATGTACCAGTTCAGTCTAACAGGTGTTAAGCAAACAAAGGCATGCCCCAGGACCCGAGATATCCTCAGTTTTTTTAGCTCAGATTTTGTTGTATAACAAAGCTGAGCCTTTAACAGGAAATAGAGAAGGATAGCAATTTGAGAAAGGTTTTAATGATCTCAGACACTTTATCTCTGTCAACACAAGAAGGAACATTTGAGGACCACCCTAAAGTGGAACAACTAGCATCTTGCTATTTGAATGAGGTGAGATTAAACCTTTGGGTTCTGATATCAAGCAAACTTTGCTATACAAATGACTAAACAGAGGATGTCAACACATAATCTTGTAACAACCTGAGTACATGCTGATTCTTCTGTCAATAAGGATTGGATCAGATTGGACAAGTCAGGAGAAGGATGAAGACAGAATATCGGTATCAGTCTCCAATTCTGAATTACTCAGTTATAAGGATTTAGATTCCAGAGCTTCCAACTAGTTTACATACCAGCCAGAGTTTAAGCAATTTTCCCTTCTAAGGGAAAGAATCTTCTAAGATGATAACTAAAAGCTAAATTTATATATACATTCCAGTAGCACCAGTATCATTTAAGCATTGTTACTCATAGTTACTAAATTAGGATTTATTTGGAATGGGTTTTTAAAATTCCTTGCTATTTTTTTGATGTAGAAAGATTAATAATGATTCCTTTTTTTCCTATTTTTTTAAGTATTGCTTATTTTTGTTTCATTTCTTCCCAGAAGTAGAATTCGTCAGAAACGCTTATGTTAAAAATGTGTTTCTTCTGCACTTAGAGAAAAAAATGTATTCTTCTAATTTCCTGCAACCACCTAAACTCTGGTTATTCAATAAATGTTTGCCCTATTCACTGAATAAAAAAAGCTCTGCTGCTTTTTTTGCTCTGTGTCTGGGAGCAGGAATGCTACCCTAAAGCCTTTTTCTGATTTCACAAAAGAGATTTGAGGGAGTTAAACACTTCTGGACATCTTAAAAATGAAAGTAACCAAGTCTGAGCTCTGGCAGTATTCTCTTTATAGAGCCATAGAATCATTAGTCCTCTCTGAGAAACAGCTCTTCAGCTGCATTTCAGGGACTGCCCATACTGTCTTTCACCCTGAACTCCTGTTCAGCTCCAGGATTGTGGAAAAGACAAGTGAAAAATCTGCAAACAGTTTCAAGGCTGGATCTTATGGGGAAGAGATCTTATGATATAGGAAGGTCTTTGTTATAAGGAATTGAATATATATGATCATAGAGTGTCCCAGGTTGGAAGGGACTTCCAAAGATCATTTAGTTCAACCCTGCTGCAGAGAGCAGGGACATCCTCAGGTAGAGCAGCTTGCTCAGAACCTTGTGCAGCCTCACCTTGAATATATCTAGGGATGAGGCCTCAACTACTTTCCTGTTCCAGTGTTCAACAGGTTATATCTCAATAGAGATATGAAGTATGATCATTACACTCAATTTCAGAGTACTAGTAGTAAATGGGACAGCAAGGTTGTAGTCCAACATGTCTGTGAAGAACAGATGGGGGTAAAGTTTTTGTGTTTAAGTTTTTTTGGAAACCAGGTTGTGTCACCTGCTTATTACCAAGCTGCCCACTCTGGATCTGACAGGTATGGCCCAGCATCTCCATTGAGTGTTTTGAGCACAGTGATTTAGATTAGTCAGGATATATATTTGTATTAATTCCACGGGGGGTTAAAAATTAACCATATTATTGTTAGAAACAGGGGACTCACTGATGATAGTATTTTACTTACTACTCAGAAAACAACAAATCCATTTTATTTATGACCCATTTTATTCACCAGCTAATATTCACAACTAGCCCATCTCTATAGCTGAATCAGTCCTAGGAATAGTGTGGGAATGTAACGATCTTAACAGTACTATCAGGAAAGAGAACTGTTCTAACTGTTCTTGAAATAAAAATTTAAAGTTTTTGTCATTCAGCGTGATGATTTATTGTCAGATTATTTGGCATTCTGAAGATAAAGAAAATAATCTAATAGACCTCTTACAGAACTGTAAGCAAGACAATACAATTTTCAACATCGGATTCGATATGCACAAGTCCCAAGGGCGAAATACACTGGGAGTAATTGACCTTTGAAAAATCTGATACAGCAAATGTTTTCCATGCAATAATATACCCAGGAGACACAGAGTAAACATGTTGAAATATGAACACTGATTTCAAATTTGCTACTACAAAAGAAAGGAAAAACTTGAGGCTAAATGCTTCCTTGACAGAAGAATTTCATATTTTATTTGTCCAGTTTAATTGAGTCCAGATCTGCTGTTCTTTAACAGTTGTGTTCCGTAGATGCTGGGTCTCCAGCCATATGATGGACTTCATTAAACGTTGTTGTGGCCTGTTTTATATCCAACACTTCATTAAGACAAGCAGAGCACCAGATCTTCCTTTCAGATAAAGCCAGAAAATTTCCCTATGTAATTTCTCTGCAAGTAAACCTATTGTTTGAAGCCTCATGACACACATTTATTATTGTTAGTTGTCTTTCCTAATGTCTAGCCAATGCTGGCTAAATCTCAGCAAGGTGATGTTGGCAAATGTATTTTCGAGAATGTTTTTCCTTTGTTTCCTGTTGATGATGACACTTTCAAGTTACTTGAAGCTTTGAAGACCAGGGGCTTGTTCATATGCATAACTAGCCAGAGCAGACAGAAAGTCAACCAAAAATATTATCTTTTTGTCAGAAGTCAGGATTAGTGGTAGACTTCCATGTTTTTATATCCTCAATTATATCTTCCTTCTCTTGGATGGACCAGTCTGCTGTTTTCTATGCTGCCAAAATAGAATGAGCAGTCAGCTTCACTCTCTTTTTGGAACAATGTCCTAGCTGAACCCTACAGTAAATTTGCTACATTTAATTATTTACAGTAAGATGAAGATCACGATAGATTTGATTTATGCACAAAGATTTTCAGAGTGAAAGAAACCCATATTTGTAAGGAAAAGCAAAAGAAAACAAAACACCACCTCTGCTCAGTTTTTCCCAAGATCAAATAAATCCTAATTTTAGTGGAATTAGTGAGCATTGAATAAATGCCATTCACTGCCTCTGATCTACTGGGGTTTTCCCTCCTTTTTTCAGCTTGATGTTGTCATTATTTCCTGAAAGGTAAAGAGCAAAGGAGTTTAAAAAACGATGGCCTTGTCTTGTTTAGTGTGATACACGACACGAGTTTTAAATATTTGTTCAGACTGCTTGTCTTTGATTGGCACTTTTGAATTCTAGGAGATACCGCAGTCACAGGATTTTCACAAAGCCATGGTAGAATATCACAGATTTTGACACAAAGGAGAGGAATGGATTCATCTCTATCATGAAGTTGTCATGCTTTAAAGCAGCAGCATAAGTGAGAGGGAGGAATTACATGAGCATATATTATATTAGCATTCCAGGCTAGAACCTTTATTGTCACAAAGTGTAAATGGAATAATCACCTCAGTTCTGTATTTACCTGCAAACTGGATGCTCAGCACAGCCTCCTTCTGCAAAGCCAGTTCTTTTTTAACAAAGAAAATTTAAATGCTTGACATGCTTGAAGCATAATTAGCCTCCCTGAAGTTATTAAACCTAATAATTGCATTAAATCACTTTTTCAAATCAGGAAGTATATTGTTTCTGATAGCACAGCATCCCTAATGTGCCTGAAGATAAAGAGCAAAGTGTCCAAAGTAAAAGCATAACAACTCTACACAGGAAAGAAGAGACAATGGTTTTCTTGTGTAGCTGAATCCACACTGAGAGGGAGGAGAGAGAATGCGTATAAACACATGTGAAGTTCGGCTCAGTGTTCTTCTTGTTAGTACAATTCATTCAAAATGTATAACTGAAATGTGGTGTAGATCCCTGCTAATAGCAGGTGTTAATTAAACCAAAGATGTAACCTGTATTGTTTATTTGCTTGTTCTAGGCTTAATTAGCCTCACTTTCCTCCATGCTGTGGAGCATTTTCTTAATTCCACTGCTAGAATTAATCTTATCAAAGAAAAGTGCTGCATTCCTAATGCTAAAGCCACTGTACATGAGAGTTGCTAGTGTACAAGGTTTTTTTTTAACCTCTTCCCAATCACCAAAAACTAAAAAAGGATTCAGAAAAGAAAAGGGATAAACAGGCTTATGAGTACTTTGTGAGTGCAAAGGTATTGAACAGACTGGGATTTTCCAGCTTTGACAAGAAATTACTTAAGGGGAATACAAGAGGGATCTATAACACAATGGATTCAGTGGAGGAGATTGTACTGGTTTTGTGTAGCAGAGAGCTATAGAGGTAGTTTTTGTGTAATGCTTCTAGAAGCTTCCCCTGTGTCCTGCAGAACCAATGCCATCCAGCATCAAACTAGAGCAGCTGCTGGCCAAGTCTGAGCTGGTCATCAATAGTGGTCGTGCTTCTGTGATATATTTAAGGAGAAAAACACTCAGTTGTACACAGGACCTTACACCAGTGAATGTGCCCAACAGATGTTCTGACCCTGTGGAGAGCCTGCACTGGGGCAGGGTCCTGGCAGCACTGTGATACTGTGGAAAGAGGAAGCTATACTAGAACAGGTTTGCTAACAAGATTCATGACCCAGTGGGAGACTTATGCTGCAGCAGGCTGCTCCTGATGAACTGCGCGTTATGGGAAGGACATGTGGAAATGACCCATAACGGAAGAATTTGTGAAGAATCACAGCTGTGGGAAGAACCTGTTGGTCAAGTTCATGGTGGGCTGTCTTGCATGATGAGGACTCCATGCTGGAGCAGGGGAAGACTATGAGGAGAAAGGAGCCACAGAAATGGTGTGTGATAAACTGAACCCAACCTACTGCACAGGTAGTCCATTTCTTATAATAAAAATAAAACTAAAAAACTAAAGCTGAACTGTTTGCACAATTTAGGGAAGACACATGAGCTTTATTTAGTCTAAAAAATTAATCAGTGCCTGGGACCATTTTTAGATATTTAGTGCCAACCAGTAGAAAGCAGCATAGGTCTGTTCTATTCTACTCTCTTACCTTATAAAGCAGTTGGTCAAATCCAAACTGTTTATTCAGAAATGTTCCTGGTTGGTGTTAAAACCCAAACAATGTCCAGAAACAGTGTTGTAGGGTACCAGCTGGCTCAGGGCTAAGGCATGCCACATACTGCTCAAACCGTTTAATGGGAGGGATAACTATGCCAAAGAATTGTTTAACATCCTACTGTAGACATAACTTTCTTGTACTGCACATACTCCAGTAAAAAGAGAGCAGTGATAAATATAGCTGGGAGGTGAATTCTGTTCTTCAGTAACATACAACAGATCATTAATGTATTTTGATGTAATCCTTCTACACAGGAGACAACTATTGATGGAAATAAAAGGAATTGCTGAGGATTTTTAATCTTTTGCTTTCACGTGTTTAGCAGAAAGCTCTGTTAAGAACAGTAAAGCAACAGAGAGCAATATTTTTAACTACTTGATTTTTCTCCTGAAGTTATCAGTAACAGTCACCAATACTTGTGTTACTCACAATCATGAATGCTAAAATATATAGCTAAAGAAAAATACATGTAATTCTATGGTTACTGAGGCATTTGGGCTATTCCAGATCTGTGCTTGAAAACTACATATGGGACAGTTAACGGTATCCCAGATAAACCCTGGAGAAGGCACAAGCATCACCCACAGGGCACCTCATATTTATCATACCCACTGAAATATGGAATAACAAAATAAAACCTAACCCAATTACATGATAATGAAATAAAGTTTCAGTTTTAAAAAATGCTTTGGCCTTCTCTGTGTATCCTTATCAATCTGCTAATCTAAGAGTGGCTTAGACCAAATGACTCTTAATTGCACAATTACAGCATTAAGACTATTCCATTTACCCAGCAAATTGATTGGATAAACAAACCCAAGTACTTTATTATAATATACAATATTGTAAGAAGAAAATAAATGTTGATGTTCAGATCCGTTGAGAAGAAAACGCAGGGTCAGGGTTTAGCTGATGTGGATTCATAAGGGTCCGCTAACTTTAAGGTTTAAGCACCCAGCCATGCTCACCAGTGTATTTTACATACTTCTTCAGTATGATCATACTTCAGCTGCTCATGATGTTTGTGTTAATATGTTCAAGACACACTCAATTCTAGAGACATACTCCTTACAGGAAACGTTGTATATAAGACTGTCAATTTGCACAGTCCCAGTAAAACTATAACAAAGTCATTCCGGTAAGCGGACTCTTAAATATTTATTTGCCTTGCGATGAAGCTACCTAGAAGAAATGAAAATGTAAACCTCTGTCTTGCAAAAGATTTAAATGATGAAAGTAAAACATTATTGCAGGACAAACCTAAGTTTGGTGGTACAGGAGTAGTGCTTTAATAGCGTGTGTCTGTCAAGAACCAATACAGTAGGATCATTAGTACATTTAGTCTCGTTTTGAAAGGAGCAGGACCATATTAGCTCATCTTTCTCTTGTGTGTTGGACTGTAAATTATCTTCTGCTTGGTTTTTTCTAGTGCAAAAACTAAGAGTATAAAGGCTAATGTTGCCTAAGTAGGAAAAATATAATCTATGTTGTTTTTTTCTAGCACAGTGAAGCAAAATTCAGGACAACTCTAATATGAAGTCTCTCTTGCTGCCTCATTGCAATTTTGGTGATATTTTGGCAGCTATTGTTCCATGACATTGATAGTCTTCATAATTAATCCTGTAATGGGAATTCAATTATCTAAAAAACATTTGGGTACTTGTGGATGCTTTTAAGGGATACAGTATCCTAGCTTCTGCCTGTTCCATGTTCATAGTTGTTGGACCCACACAGAAGTATAAACACACCAAATTCAAAAATTACCATGTTCACACACTTGACTATCATCTGTATTTGAATTGTAGGTCTATATAAATGTTGTGATGACTTACAAAGATTAGAATTGTAGGCTTGGATATTTGAAGCAGAGTGTCCAGTGTAGAGCAAAGAAGATCAGTAGAGCACCTCCCTTATGAGGAAAGACTGAGGGAGCTGGGTCTCTTGAGCTTGGAGAAGAGGAGGCTGAGGAGTGACCTCATTAATGTCTATAAATATGTGAGGGGTGGGTGTCAGGAGGATGGAGCCAGGCTCTTCTCAGTGTCATCTAGCAATAGGACAAGGGGCAATGGGTGCAATCTGGAACAGAGGAGGTTCCATATCAATATCAGCAGGAACTTCTTCCCAGGGAGGGTAACTGAGCTCTGGAACAGGCTGCCCAGGGGGGCGGTAGCGTCTCCTTCTCTGAAGACATTCAAGACCCGCCTGTATCTGTTCCTGTGCAACTTGGTCTAGGTAATCCTGTTGTGGCAGGGGGATTGGACTAAATGATCTTTTGAGGTCCCTTCCAATCCCCAATGATGCTATAATTAAGGAATTTTACATGTCTTCAGAGCAATAGCAATGTCATGATGTAAACTAGGACTTTGATATAAAGACCTTTGTTTTTGCTTTGTTTTGAAATATATAGGCAAAACTCAGGAAATAAGTAAAACAAGAATATTTTTCAAAATATAAAATAGATCTCTGTTTCAAATTGTAAGGAACATGATAATAAATTATGTTTGTAAGGACTAGGGGATTTTTGGAAGAGCAATGGGAAATAAACATTGGGTCCATACAGAGGTTGTTTTGGCAATGTTTCCATAAGGTGTCATGCAGTACTGTAACATCTTCTGCTTTGGTTAGAAACCCATTTTATTACACCAGAAACAAATCTATCAAAAAAAGAGAAAGACTTCTGAGATAATTCAATCGCCCACAACAAAGAGGTGGATGAAGTAGCCAGGAGCATCTGAGGGATGGCTAACGTCCACACAGAACTGATGGATATGACCCCCAGGAGATTGGTATGTTTCTGCTGCTCAGTTAGAAACCATTTTGGGACACTTCCCATGCATCTCTAAAGGCAATAAAGGTTTATGGCCATGCAGTTGAATTACATCTCAGACATTTGCACTGAGTCGAGCTGAATTAGTCTGCTGGTCTGTGTGTATAGCCAAGCAGGATGGTGTTCAGTGCATCTAACACCATAGTAATGATTTTGTGTATCAACATATATTTCTAGAGCATCCATTTAGGGCTGGTAGCTCTATTGTAAGAATTACAAGAGATGCATACCTTTTAGGAACAAGAAGCAGAAACTGAGTTGGTTACACTGACATATTTCAAACATCATTAGATACCTCTGTTAAAGCATCTTGGTCCGAACTGCATGCCTGTAGACAGATAAGTCTAGTTGTCTACAGCTTTTAATTTGGGATTCTAATATGATGAATTTAAGTGTAATTTTAAAATATATATTTATATAAAAGACATCATTCAATGTTCCATTCCACATATGATAATGTACTGAGGAAGTTGTAAGTTCATTGGTGTGCTCTGGAAAACAATAAATCAGGCTTACGTACTATTGCTTGGGAAGCACATCGTATATATTTCATAAGCATTTCAAATATATTCCGTAAATATATGTTATGAGAAGGAAAAACTCATCTTATTAAAAAAAATATTAAGCATGATTTTATCGTCACAGGTTAATTATTTTTCCTGGCTTGTTTTATCATGTTAATCAATGATTATATTTAATTCACAAACATCAATATATTCAAGTTTATTAAAAATGCCTCTTCCTTAATTCAATGTTTACATTCATTTTTCTTCAAATCAAATACAGGTGAAGAAGTACTACTTTTCCTGATATGACTCGCTTCATTTAGGGATCCTTGATGGAGAAGCCCAAAGTTTAGGCTTGTTCTGTATCCTATTTCTGTTATCAGTCTTAGAGGAAGGATGCAACAACAGGCTGGTTGAAATTGCAGATCTTTAATCAAAATGAGAAATTCAGTACTTTGCAGTTTACTTTGCCAAACTTACTCATCAGTGTTAGATCAGACAAAACCCAGTGAACATAGCTTCACGAACATCAAACATCACAGATGGGACTCGTTTAGTTCTTTGTGGGACGAGATTTCATCCAAACTCTGTGAGATTGGAAATATACAGATAGAAGTATTTAATTCTGATTTTTAAAGCTGTGTGTATGTGTAAAATGTAGTCTAAGAAGTAAAAATCTGTGGCAATGTAGAATATATGCAAGGCAAAGAGAGACGTGTCACATGGGGAAAGAAAAAAATGCCCATTTAGAGTGCTGAAGTGAAAAATGGTGTGAGAGGATGGCATTACTTGATTTTTATCACTAGAAGAGACTTTATTTTTGTCTGAAAGTGTCTTGTGTATTTTCCTTTGTTTTTTCCTGATAATCTACAGATAGCTACTGCTGAAGTGTAGTATTTTACTCTGAAAAGAGTCTATCAGTGATCAAGGGGCTTATGAGGAGAGGCTGAGAGAGCTGGGGCTGTTTAGCCTGGAGAGGAGGAGACCTGTCAATATCTGAAGTGTCAACATGATGGGACCAGGCTTTTCTTGGTGGTCTCTCGTGATAAGACAAAGGGTAATGGGCATAAGCGGGAACATAGGAGGTTCAATTTGAATCTAAGGAAAGCTTTTTTTATGTTGAAGCATAACAGAGCACTGGAAAAGGCTGCCCAGAGAGGCTGAGATGTCTCTGACTTTGGAAACACTGAAAACTCCCTAGAACATGTTCCTGTGGGATCGGCTGTAGACAACCTGCTTAACCAGGAGGATTGGACTATATGATCCTGTGAGGTCCCTTCCAACTCCTATCATCCTGTGACTCTGTGATGTGCTCTTAAATAGTATGAAAAATGTAGATTAAGTGAATAATGCTCTGCTTCCTCTCGTGTTTTACTTCGCAAAAGACTCCCTGTAAATGAAATGATGTACGGACTGCTGAGCAGGCAGTATAACTGTGCTTCAGTGTGTGAATAACAACTGGAACAAAATTTGTGAAAATGTGTTTGTACTCAAAGGACAGCTTTCTTCAATATAGGAGTCTTTTAGAAGTCTGCTTCTAACATCTCTGATGCTTCTGTTTGATCTATTAAGTTATCCATGCTTCTTTCACCTGAAAGTTAGATGATTGTTTTTTCTTATATGGGAAACAGTTCAATAATGCTGAACGTCTTCACATTCTCTGGAACAAAAGGGGTGATATTTGGGAGCAATTTGAGTTACTGTAAAATACAATTGTATTTTGTTAAAGAAGTGTCATCCTCTGGAGGTGACTTGTTCCCTCTCTGTTAACCGCAAAAGATTCCTAGTACAGAAACTTCTGACAGATGTTTGAGGTCATAAATTAGCCCCATCCTCAAATACTACAATTTTGAGTTCGATGCCTTCTGAAGCTGCTTGTTTCTTTCTGTATAAACATGATGAAGTTAGATTTAGAATTTTATCTCTAAATACCTAAAACAATGTAAAGTTAATTATTTCTAAACACAGCAGCATGGTTTTAGAAACCTGTGAAGTCTCAAAAGATGTGACATCCTTACTTGGAGCTTTGCATGATTATATTGTTTAAATAATTGAAGTTTAAAAA
>VZRI01002121.1:0-91636 GCA_013397515.1 Upupa epops
TGTGATTTGAAGATCATTGTTCTTACTGAGAGGTTGAAAGAGCAGCTCTCCGCATCTGTGATTTTGCCTCTGCTTCCCAAGGTTTTAAAATACTCATTATCATAAACGTTCACAATCAGAAAACATCTCTGTCCTTAAAAATGCCAATGTGCTGAGATCTGCTTGTGCTGGTGACATTTCTGGAAAGAGCTTTAACACCATGTTTGTGCCTGTGCCAAAGTGCAGGGCTGCAGTTTCCCCTGGATTTGCAGCTCATCAGGAGCGGTCAGAAATGCCTTGTAGTCTCATGTTGTGCTGGATTCATTTTCTCCAGCTTTTGGGCCCAGGCTGGGAAAGAGAACACGATTGTAGGAAGGCAAGGGATGATCCTGGAGGCTTGGTCATGGTGAAAGGGCTGTGCTAACAGCCCATCTTCTGCCCTCCAGCACAGCCCTGGCATCCTGGCCACATGCCTGGAGAAGCATTGTATTGTACTGAATGAGGCCAGATTTTTCTGATGTCTTGTGAATTGAAGAATTGCTGGCTGAGCTCAAGGCTCGGGTCTCTGCTCTTCAGTGTGGTTTTGGCTTTTGAAAGCAGCATGCTTGCCAGTATGGGTTGGATGAATTTCTGTCTTTCACAATCTGGGAGGGTTTTCTCATGGTAGGAGCTGAAACCAGCAGAAGGAAACAGCTCTGCATGGGCAGGGCAGGACCCCAGGGCTGCTGGGTTTGCTACTGCACTTTTAGGAGGCAATTGAGAGACTTCAGTAAGAACTGCTGTGGTTGTCCTTGGTAAGGGAAATCAGATTTGAGGTCTGGGCTGAGAGCTGTGGTGATGCTGCCAGCTTTTGTATACCATTTCACCTTGTCCAGGGGCACGTGGTAATAAAATGCTGAGAAATCGAGGAAAAAAAGACTGTGGATGTGATCAGACCAGTGTGATTGAGATCAGCATTATCTGACTGGGAACTGGCAGAGGACTGCAGAGAGTTTTGCTGGCATTTGCAGCGATGGAAACAGCTTCTTTGGCTTTTCCTTGGCAGCTGCAATGGTAGAAATCTTGATATCTCCTCCTACAGCCAGCATGCACATGTGGTGTGGTGCCTGTCTTGGGACTGGCCTCTTCCAGCTTCCTCTTCTTCCAGCTCCCTGACACGTGAAATGAAAGGAAGGTAACACAGAGCATGAGGGAAATTTGGATCTTTTTAAAGAGTGCCTCAGGTGTGTGTTTACGAATGGAGCTTCTCCTGCTGCCAGGATCCCTGCCATAGCCCCATGTTGCAGTGTGCTGTATCCCCCTGTGACGTCCCAAACCTGTTGCTTGATTTCCAGTTGGTCATCTCAAACCTGTTCTGACAGCTGAGCTCCTGAAAAAATCCACAGCTTCGAGGATGCTGCTGTTCCCTGGGAGCAGGCATCCTTGTTGTCTTCCTCTGGTTGATTTTTTAGAGAACCAAGTGTCAGTCTGATCTAACACCTCAGTTGCAGAGGAGAGCAGGGAGTGGAGGTAAAAAAATGCAAAAGGTTGGGATTTATCCTGCTTGTGCCTAGGCGAACCTGCACACACAGAGCACTCCTTACAGTGAGTTTTGGAGTGACCTTAGCACTTGTGTGCTGATGCATGGAGGGAAGTGATCCTGGTGTATTTGGTAGCATATGGTCTAAAGGGCTGATTTGGGCAACTTTCCTCCTCAGAGGACATTGGAGTCTGTCCTAATTAGGTGCTGGGAAAAAATGCTGGATGGCAGAAGAGTTTCCGGGGTACTTTGTACCTGCTCATTGGTTCCCTCTGATGGAGTTTCTCATCTCCTAAAGTCCTGTGACAGAGCCTTCCCTAACCTTGGTTAAGCCTAGTTTGCTTGCTTCGTAATCGCTTTCCTTTCCACATTAGCAGCTGTGTGTGCGGTCAGCCTGCAGGCACGTGGGAGAGCTGAGAAGTCTTGCTGCAGCAGGAAAAAGCCACCTTCAAGGTGAATGGGAAGCAGCCTGTCCCACTAGAAACAAGGATTCAGAAGGCCAACCATGTCTTGGGCTGCTTGTTGGGCAACAGGGGGAGAGGATTGTATCCCACTGCTCCCAGAGCTGGACCACATCTGCAGTGCTGGGTTCAGCTCTGGACTCATCAGCACAGCAGGGACAGGGACCTGTTGGGGCAGAGCCAGAGGAGGCCACAGAAATGCTGTGAGAGCTAGGACCCCTCTGCTGTGAGGCTAGGCTGGGAGAGTTGGAGTTGTTTGGCCTGGAGAAGAGAAGGCTTAGGAAGCCCGTCTTGTGGCTTTCCAGTACTTAAAGAAAGCTGGTGACAGCCTTTCAGTGGGGGATGTTGTGACAGGACCAGGGCAAAGAGTTTAAACTAAAAGGGGGAGTTTCAGACTTGACAGAAGAAAGAAATTGTTTCTGCTGAGGGTGGTGAGACCCCAGCCCAGGTTGCCCAGAGAGGAAGGAGAAGACTCATTCATCCTTGGAAGCATTCCAGACCAGGTTGTATCAGGCTCTGAACAACCGGCTGTTGTTGGAGGTGTCCCTGCTCATTGCAGGTGGTTGGACTGGATGAGCTTGGAAGGTCCCTTTCAAACCAGCTAGTCTGTGTGATTCAGATGAGGTCCTGTGTGGATCACACTTCTGAGCTCAGTGCTGTCCCCTAGGACTAAGCTGAAGGCTTTGCTCTCTTCAGCAGCTCTGACCTTGGGACAGCAGCAAGCGAAAGGACACACCTTTGGAGCCTGTGGCCTGTCTCTCCCCCTGCAGAGCAGACTTGCTTCACTGACTCTTGATTAATAAAATGTTCAGCGTTGGTGCCAAGAGAAGGGATTGACTGTGCTGTAAATCTGAATCTTCCCTGGAGGACTGTGCTGGCAGGAACTCTTGGCTTTTTCCTTCTAAATGTGGATTGAGGTCAACTCTCGAGATGTAACAGGCAGATGCGCTTGGCTCCTGTGTCTTCAGAGCCACAGTAGGGAAAGAGAGCTTGTGGTGTCCCCATCCTCGCTCTGCCTACAGTGCTGGTTTTCTTCTGTCCACTTGGGTTGAATTGGCCCATATTTGGGAATGATGGAAGTGGATCCTCCTCATATCATGCAGCTCTCTTAAGCCTTCTGCCTTTTTTTTTCTCATAAAGACCTGACGTGAGCAATGAGGTTCCCAGTTTCTTGCAGAGTTTGCTCTTTGCCCAGAAATCAATCCAGTTCACTAAGCTGAACTGTCAAAACTTCTCCAAGGGCACAGACATACTTCATGTTTTCTCCGTCAAATTGTTTGTGACACGTAAATTTAGAGCTGAAGTGTAAAGCCTCCCTTGCAGGGAGATTGCTGGAAGATATTGATTTTACAGCATTTTTTGTGTATTTATGTATAAAACGCACTACAAAGTATTGGTTAGGAACGGTATTGCTGGGCAAACTGGAGATTTATGCTCTGCTTTACTTCTCTCAAATGTTTTTAAGATCCATTTGGCTTACACAACTCTGAACAACACCAGCATCAAAAGGGCTTGTGTAGAGCTGTGGAGTTTTGTGCTCTTAGAGTAAAAAAAATAACCCAACCCCACAATCTGGAAGAAGCAGAAACTTGGAGCGTGGTGTGTTGGGTGCTCACAGGCATTTTAGGCTTTGTATTTCAGAATTCTTCAAACTCTTTAGGAGGTTCATCATTTGGAGGTGGGGACCAGTTAGCTGATGGTAAGAGGTTTTAAATAAGTATTTCCCAAGATAACTCTGAAGTAACTAAAATGAGACAGCCAGAAATATGCAGTCTGGGAGATGTTTGAGTCTGGAGGGGTTGAGTTTATGTGTAGGTCCTCAGTGTTCAGAGCCTTAACATTTGCTGTGAGGGAAGGTGACTTTTTTAAGGCCTTCGTGTCTCTCTTGGAGCTCACCCACAGGTTTTGTGTCCTCTTTGCTATTTTAATCGGCTCAGGTGAGGGTAAGTGCTGACTCTCTGTTTTGCTAGAGTGCAGCATTTCAGCTTTGCTGAGGGGAATGTTTTGTTGGGTTTTGATACAGCTCTTGGCTTGAGACTGTTAAGATGCAAGACTGGTCATTAAAATGATGGAAGGGCAGGAGAAACAGCCCCAGGTGAGAGACTGAGACCCCAATCTGTTTGAAAAAGAACTGAGAGAGTGTTTGGTTGTAGCACCTGTGTTCTTTTACGGGATGGAAGAGGCCTGAGGAGCAGCATCTGGGAACTTGAAGGCAGATAATTCACAATGAGAAGCGAATTATCAATATTTGTGTTAACATCAGAGGAAACATGGGTTCCTCTCACTTTGGGTGTCTTCAGACAGAGACAGGGTGCCTTGCTGGCAGAGATACTTCTGCTGGCCACAGCTTGGGTGTGAGATGGGGGTCCCTGTGAGTTGGATCATGCAGAAGGTTAATGTAGGTGATTTCAAAGTCATCTACTGTTGGTTCACCAGAAAGCATTAAAGTTCAGCGGGTGCTGCGAAGTTGCTGTCACAGCTTTGTAATTCAGTTTGAGTGATCATTTCACGCTTGGTTTGCGATACTGTGTGATGAGACTCTTCCAGAGGAAAGGTGGCGGCATCAAGTTCCCTGGCCCACCGTTTAAGGAGGCTATTCAGGATGATCAAGTGACCTCCTGTGGCCTGTAAATCCCTGAATCTGGCACCGTAATGTGCCTCCTGTCTGGACAGATAGATGCGTGATAACCACAGCGTGTGCTGGTGCTCCTCACCCAGCCCCACATGTAGGAGAGACATTAATTAGTTCTTGCTGGAGAACTGCTCTGAGACATCTCTGGCTGAAGACGTGGCACAACAAGATGTCATTTGGGTTTCTTTTAACTGTGAAATGAAGCCATGAAACATTGCCGAACCCCACTCAGTGCCATGGGAGGGAGGGATTGATCATTTTTGGTGTTTTATGGTATCGTAAGTCTACTTTTTCACCTACCTAATAAGCTCCTGAGTACCTCTGTGCCTGTGATGTCCATCCCATGACTGAGAAGTCTGATGTTTTTAGAAGCCTATTGAAACATCAGAACTTTAGAAGAGGTAGAAATGTTTCAAGTTCCTGAATGAAAACTCTTCCCGTTCCCTCTAAGCAATTTTTACAAAGTTGTTGCGTTTCATTAATGCAGAAAAGTTTCCCCAAAAATCACTTTTATCTTTCTGCGAGTTCTATTTTCTCTTTATCAACGCGCTGCCCTCGTTTCCACAGCTCAGGATGGAGCCTGTGCGGTCAAGATCAAAACCTGGTCTTGCCTGGGGAGGAACCTCTCTTGAACTCTCTTGGGAGGGACAAAGAGACTGGGAGGAAGGGTTTGAATCTGGGCCCGGTTGCTGCCTGCAGATCCCATCACTAGGGGGAAAGGTGCAGAGAGCTACAGAAGCTGCAAAACATTGTTTGATGACAATTAGCTGCATCCTAAAAGTGCTGTAAACTGCGGTAGTTTGTTCCTTTGAAAACCCAGCATCAAAGGTGAGAGCTTTGGGATGCTTCTAACTTTGACTGGAGTTAATGTGATAAATGGAATGAGCTTATTAAGGCTTGGAGGCATCCGGCTCCTTTGTGGCATCCTTCTCTGCAGGGAAGAGTTTAATGCTGATGCACTGATCCCTCTGTCCTCAGGGGCCCCCAGTTTGAGCTGTCTGAAGTGGGATCTGCTTCGCTTCCTCAACTGACAGTGGTCACATCATGTTATTGTTCAACAAGTTGCAGAAAACAAGTCAGTCAATGAATTCACTGCATTCTTCCCTGGCACCTATTGATTTACAGGCTGTGTTTAAATCTTAAATACTCCCTGATGAGAGGCAGGAGTGAACCTGTTTCTGTGGAACAGAAAGCTGAATGCTGACACTCTCAGACCTGCAGAGCTTCAGGCTTGGTGGAGTGACCAGAAAGGTGCCTGGCACAGATCTTGTGCCAAGTCTTGCATCCAGTCCAGATCTTCACAGCATGAGAAGGTGGGCCTGGCTCCAAAGCTCACTTAACAGCCCCAACTTTGTTGGCTTTTCTGAGCTGGGTGTCATGTCTCTGTCTCTTCTTCAATTTTGAACTGCAGCCAAAGCTAGGATCTAGCCTTGGATTCTCTTTAATCTTTTGTGAAGTCCCTTTGGAAATGGGTGACACAAAAATGTACCAATGCCACAGGAGCTTGGTCTGGCAGCAGAAGAGGTTTGGAAGTGGCTTGATCGTGAGTGCAGGACAGTGGTGTGAGCAGAACCACCATGTTGCCATCTTTGACTTTGTGGAGCAGAGGAATGAGGTGATGCTTGCAGATGTGGTACCCACGTGTTTCTTGAGAAGCTGAGATGAAGAGTGATGGTGAGTAGGAGTCATATCCACTTCTCAGTGAGGCGTAGAGGGGTTTCTGCTGCTTAGGCTGGTGGCACTTAGTCTTTTTTCATCATCCATCCATCTGTCATCAACTGGGAAAGCAGGACTTTGCCTGGACTCAGTCTAGCTTCTGCTAGCCCTAATGACCCACAGACTTCAAACTTCTGCAATGTGGGAGCTGCAAGCAAGAGGAAAAATTAGGTGGTCACAAGAGTTCATCAGAGGAAATGGTGTTTTCACAAGTCCTTCTTAGATCATCGTGGAGCTGGAGAGAGCAGCAACCAGTTTCCAAGTGGTCCAGACTGGAATTTACTGGAGGGGCCCTTTCCAGGAAGCTGAGTTGTACTGATCCTGAAGTCTGAGAGCTGGTGTTTGGGGTGGTGGGTTGTCCATGCATTGACCTGGAAAGAAGCTGGCCTTGTGTGGGCAGCAGAACATTTCTGAAGGCTTTTAAGCACTCACCTAACAAAGTCAGATCCTGTAAATGCAGCACTGCACTGCACTGGGTGATTAATTAGAAATTAGAATTGGGATTACTGGCTCATAATTAAAAGGTGAGATGCTCATGTCCAGCCAGAGGTGTCAGTGGCCCTCACCAAGGTCTGCTGCCATCACTGGGTTTGCCAAAGTGCTCTTCTAGTCCATAAAAGCATGAGAGCGGGGCTCAGCTGCTCCATCTATAGCCACAACCCACTTTTTGAGACAGCACTCCTGCTGCTGCTGCAAGAGCCCTTGAGTTTGCTCAGGCCAGTTCCAGATACAGACATTGCGATCTAGATGATTTAGTCTCCTTATTGTCAGTCTGGGAACCATTCTTGGCTTCTCTCCTTCCCTGCTTGACACATCCCAACAGCCTGTTGGATTTGGTGATGGTTCCATTAAGGTGATTTCCTTGAAGCCTGCACTGGCCTTCCTGTGTCTAGGTTTTCCTTGCCCTCCTGGATCAGTGCCTTAGGTACACGCTGTGCTGATTTTTGTCATGTTATCCCATGCACAAATACAGACTGGAAGGAGAAAGGATTGAGGACAGCCCTGAGGAGAAGGACTTCTGGGTGGTGTTGGACCAGAAGCTCAGCAGGAGCTGTCAGTGTGCACTTGCAGCCCAGAAAGCCAACAGCATCCTGGGCTGCATCAGAAGAGCACTGACAGTTGGTTGAGGGAGGTGATTCTCCCCCTCTGCCTTGCACTGCTGAGACCCCATCTGGAGTCCAGTGTCCAGATGGACAGATACCTCCCTAACAGGGACAGGCTGAGCAAGTCAGGGTTGTTCAGCCTGGAGAAGAGGAGGCTCCCAGATGATCTTTAGCATTTTTCAAACATCTGAAGGGGGCTACAAGAAAGCTGGGGGTAGGGTTTTTCACACGAGTGCATAGCAAGAGGGGAGAAAGGGAGAGAGGTACAGACTTGAAGAGGGGAGATTGAGGTTGAACATTAGGGAAAAAATCCTTTCCTGTGAGGGTGCTGAGATGCTGGAGCAGGCTGCCCAAGGAAGTTGTGGCTACCCCATCCCTGGAAGTGTTAAAGGCCAGACTGGATGGGGACCTGAGTAACCTGATCAAGTGAAGGCATCCCTGCCTGTGCAGGAGGGTTTGAACTAGATGGTGGTTTTTAAGGTCCCTTCCAACCCTGGCCATTCTATGATTCTCCACTCCAGCTGGGAGAGGAGGAAGAAATTCCTGTGTTGGTGTTGTCTGTCTCTGCTTTTCCGTCTCCTGTGGGCACCACTGCCATCGCAGTGGGGTGGGAGTGCAGCTGCCTTGTCTCTGGCCCTGCCCCACCAGTGTATGGTTTGACCTGACCTCTCTGTTCCAGCTTTTTATGGATCCTCAGTGAAATATTTTAATGTGCTCTTGTTGAATGTTCCATTCCACAACCCCCCAGCAGCTATTGACAGATGAAAGCCCCAGCACCGGCTTTGCTGGGAATTTAGTCATACCAGCTGTCACGCAGATCCCCAGTACAAATATTTCCCAGTGTTAATGGTTTCAGCGTGTGCTTTTTTGTGGGGGTGATCAAGTGTAATCTCATTTAATGGAGTTTTATTGCCGTGACGCCTTTATTCTTTTCACCAGGCTGGACTTTATTTTTACATCAAGAGAGATTGTTCAGAGGAGAAGCAGTCAATGGGACAGGAAGCCTGGGATGAACTGAGTGACTGTAGATCAGACAGAGCAGGAGACCAAGTGTAAGAGCAGTGGAGAAAGAGGGTCTAGCCTGGAAGGAACAGTCAGGAAGGGGAAGAAACAGTCTGATTGTACATGCATATGGCTGGGGAGCAGGGAATTCCACAGCAGGGAGTTGTGAGAAGAGAAATGCTACTGGGACCAGGGGAGGTTTAGGCTGGATGTTAGGAAGAATTTCTTCACCAGAAGGGTTGTCAGGCATTGGAACAGGCTGCCCAGGGCAGTAATGAAGTCACCATCTGTGGAGGGATATAAATGATGTTTGAACCTGGTGCTGAGGGGCATGGTTTAGGGGTTACCTGGCAGTGTTGGTTGAAGATTGAACTTGGTGATCTTAAAGGTCTCTTCCAACCAGAGAGATCCTGTGATTCTTCAGCAGCTGTAGGAGAGTCTGGCCATGGCTGTTGAGTTTCCCTCTATTACTACTGAGCCACCCTCCTGGAGCTGATGCCATTTACTGGGAAAGAGTTTTTGTAACACAAGGGCTATGAAGCAACACCAAAATGCTGGGCCACTACAGCCCCTAGATCTCTTCTTGGTAACACCATAACCATGGGCTGTTCTTCTCCCAGGTTGTCCGCACAGAGAAAAACAGCCTGAACAACCGTTTCCTGCCATGGGATGAGATTGAGACAGAGGCCATCCTGTCCATTGATGACGATGCTCACCTTCGTCATGACGAGATCATGTTTGGGTTTCGGTGAGTAGCCTCCAGACACATACCCTTTGTACCCAAACCGATGTTTTCCACATCTGGGATCTGCTCAGGTGCAGTCTAGCCTCATGGCTAAAGCCAGGGGCAGAATTAGGACAAGCACATCCCTTCCTGGCTTTCCAACTTCATTTCTTAGATGAGTAATTTTTGGTAACAAACTGTTTCATGAGGGCTGATGTGAGGTTGTCTAGGCAACCCTGTTCTCCTGCTTCCTAACCTCAACTCTGGGGCTTTTGCTGTGCTGAATACATTCTCTTAATGAGTCTGAGGGTGAGTGACTTCCTAAGGTGGAAGAATATTGAGGCTGTTGCACCCCATCCTTCACGTGCCCTTAGCAAGGCCAGGCCTGCTGGTCACAGGTGAAGTGCTCCTCACCCAGAAATTAGGGGGTTTTGTTCGCAGCCACGGCATGATGTGATGCTCATGTGCTTGTGATGGGCTGCTGCCCTCTTCTCTCTGTGTGACACTGGGATACAACACCTCTTCTGGCATTTTTTTTCTGCAGAGCATGGAAAAGCCAGATGTAACCAGGAAAAGCTGGTGCTGGATGCTCAGTCCCACTCCCTTTCTGCTCCACCATCTACATTTCCCCTTGGCTCTGCCTTACCAAAGAACTTCCTGGTTGCAGGGCCAAGGGAGAAGGCAGTTGTGTGGGCCTCTGCTGGGGGGGTGGAGGGGTGGTTTCTGCAGCTCGTACAGCTAGAGCTGCCAGAGGGGAACTGGGCAGTGTGGATGGCATGAGGAGAGAACCTGGCATTCGTTTGGCTGTGGCTTGGCCACCCAGTGGGCTAGGAACGGAAGCTGTGGTTGCTAAAACAAGAGCAGTCAGCAGCTGCTGCAGGAGATGGGGGTCTGGCTCTGTGCTCACACCAAAACATGTTGGCTGGTGTTTGGGAGGAAGATCAATGTCTTGGAACCCAACAAGCTCTGTCTGAGAGACAAAAAACAAGGTGTTAAGGTGATTAAAGCAGGGGAGTAGGCATCAGGACTCCTGGTTTCCCCTCCTTGTCCTGTTTCAGGCTCTTCATCTGAACTCAGCTGTTTTCTCTCCCTCTTTGGTCTCTGTTTTCCTTCACTCATCCACAGTGCCTGGCTGAGGCTTTACCCAGCAGCCCTGGAGAACATCAAATGAAATTTCCAAGTGCCGTGAGTTGTTCGCACTCATAGCCCTGGTTACAGACCCCGAGTTCCCACAAGGCCTCCTTGTGCTAACACTTTCAGCCAAGGAAGAGACTGTGTCTCGGTGACTGATTGAACCCCTGCCCACAACAACCCTGTTTTGTCAGTACTTTACTCCGGGGCTGTAATTTGTGGGGCCAAAAGCTCTGCTGACTGCTCAGAAGGGAGCTGGCTGTGGGTGCCCAGAGCAAACCCTTCTGAGGAGAAAACCTAGAGCAATTCTGCAGAGGCATCTTCTTTCCTGGCTGAGCTGGGAAGGAGAAAGTGTCGTGTTCACAGGAAAGTGAGACGTGGGAGAAGTGAAGGGAGTGAGCTGCTGGGCTTTTCAAACCAATCCCACTGGATTGGCAGGAACCCCACAGCAAACCAGTGTCCTGCTTGCTGAGAGAACTAGAGAGACCAGGGAAGCTGGTAATTACTCGATTTTCATTGCATTACCATGTTATACCGGAGCTTTGTTCACTTGAGCAGAGGATGTGACAACAGTCAGTCTTTTCTCCAGGCTGTGTCAGTAAGGGAAGCTCAGGGCTCATGGGATCTTGGTCTCTTCAGCAGCTCATGGTTGCCCTGCAGCTGTCACTTCAGTAGCTCTCCCCAGGAACAGGGTTACGGGAGGAACTCACCTCCACATGAGGTGAAACAACCAAAAAGCCCATTTTCTGCCTCATTTTGTTCCTGTGAGGAAGAGGAAAATCATTCTGTATACAACAGGCTCCTGCTTGGGACTTTTTGCCAAGCTTGGAGTTGTAGCTTGGACATGATAAGTGCCAGGAGATGGGATGGGGAGATGGAAGGAAGCCAGCCCCATGCCCATGGAAGCTGAATTTATCTCCCAGGTTAGGCATTAGGCACTGATTTTCTTCCCAGTTACTCCTGCCAGTCCTGTGGGATTTCTGTGTAAAATCTAATCCAAACTTTCCCCTCTTTGAGCTTGAAATCATCCCCCTTGTCATAGGAATGCCTGCCCAATGAATACACAACGTGAGCAAGCCTCAAGGAAAGGACCAAGGTGAGAAGCTCAGCTTGGCACCAGGCAGCAATACTCCTGTGTACACTGGCCATTCTTTGGATGAGCAGTTGCCAAACTTCCATAATTTACAACCCCTCTTGGGAGCCAGTCTGGTGGCATTGAGGGCATAGTCAGCGGTTCTTGGGCAGAGCTGGGCTCATCTCCAGACAGGCTGCTCACTTTTGTGTCTCACTGAAAGGTTTTGTGTTTGCAGCGTCTGGAGAGAGGCCAGGGACCGCATTGTTGGCTTCCCAGGGCGCTACCACGCGTGGGACATCCCCCATCAGTCCTGGCTCTACAACTCCAACTACTCCTGTGAGCTCTCGATGGTGCTCACTGGTGCTGCCTTCTTCCATAAGGTGAGACGTCATGGCCACAAAGCCCTGAACTTTCCCTTCCTTCTCGGAGCCTGCATGGTTGTGGGGATTTTCTCCTCAAGTTGTGGAGGTTTAGGTTGGCCATGAAGAACAGTTTCTTCGCCCAAAATGTTGTCAAGGCCTGATCCAGGCTGCCTGGGGCAGTGGTGGAGTCCCCATCCCTGGGGGGATTGAAAAGCCATGGAGATGTGGTGCTCAGGGACAGGGGGTAGTGGTGACCTGGCAGTGCTGGGGGAACGGTTTCACCTGATGATCTTAAAGCCTGTTCCAACTGAACCGTTTGATGACACTGGTCTGTGTCCCAGCGAGTGATCTCCTCAAGGAGCAACACCCATTTGTGCCACGTGAGAAGCACTGTGGCACTGGGGCAGGCTGAGCGTGTTTCAGCAATGCGCCGGGTTACAGTGGGGGTGGCGTGGGCTGTGGGATTGTCCTGTACCCTTCCTGTAGTATCTTGACTCTTACAGCCTCAGAGTGTTGCAAGAGATAATCCATAGGGAGGCCATGAGTTTCTGGAAGGTGTGGATGGTATCTGGTTTATGCTGGAATGGAGCAGCACAGAAAGTGGCTCCAAAGCTACAGGAGTCTTGGGATGTGGTCAGGGTGGTGGTAGTGGGGTTGTTTTGCTGCAGCAGATCTCCTGGGTGCAGGATGACCTTCATTTTGGGGAACCTCCCCACTGGCATCCTTGAACTTTGTGTGGGAAAACCTTAAGCAACCCTGTCTCTTCTCATCCTTTCCAGTACTACGCCTACCTGTACTCCTACGTGATGCCGCAAGCCATCCGCGACATGGTGGATGAGTACATCAACTGTGAGGACATCGCCATGAACTTCCTGGTCTCTCACCTGACGAGAAAACCTCCCATAAAGGTAAGGAGCCAGGTGGTAGGTTGTGCCAGCCTTGTGTTTCCAGACGATGGGTGGTTTGGTGGTCTGGGTCAGTGTCTTTGAAAGGCAGCGCAGTGTGTTAGGAGGCTGCTTTGCTCCAGGGAGATAACAGTTCCTGTTCCCTCAGCACAGGAGCTGCTTCGTTTGGCTGCACTGTGTCTCTGCAGTGCTGTGCTGCAAGTGTGACCTGCTTGGGCTGTCAGCATGTTCCCTGCCCGGCTGCGGCTCAGAGCGACGGGATCCTGGCTCAGCAAAGGCCCTTCTGAGCAGCTGATCCCAAACATCCAAATTGCCTTACTCCATAACACGTGGCACAAGCAGGAATGATTTCCTCTCTGATTTGGTGTAGCTTTCCAGAGACATTTGGGCTCATCTGTGTGTGGAGAGCTGACGGTCCAAACACTACAGCCCAGCTGAAATGTCCCTTCCCCATGGTAGCAAGCAGGCGTCACAGTTTGGAGCATGGATTTGGGATGCAGATCATGCTGTCCTCTATTGCTGCTGGCAAACTGCTCTTCGCAGCCCTGCTTGTGTCTCACAGTTGCAGGCCAGCTGTCTCGGCCATCAGTCTGATGGGTGCCTTTTGCTATGTGATGTTCTTCCCATCTGGAGCTACTGTCAAGTGGAGGAGCTTGGTGCAGCTGAGAGGAGAATTGGACCAAAACCAGAGAGTGATATCTGATTTAATATGGACAAGGAGGTCCTTTAATCACTGGATAGAACCTCAGCACCTCCTGAAAGCTGAAGTCTCCTCCAAAGATCTTGCTCTGGGAGGCTGAAACAAGAGGTGTCCAAAATTGCTCATTCTTCTGTAGCTTCAGTGCCCAGCAGGTCAAGGAAGGGGGTTCTACCCCTCTGCTCCGCTCTGGTGAGACCCCACCTGCAGTGCTGGGTCCAGCTCTGGGCTCCTCAGCACAGCAGAAACAGGGACCTGTTGGAGTGGGGCCAGAGGAGGCCACAGAAATGCTGGGAGGGCTGGAACCCCTCTGCTGTGAGGCCAGGCTGGGAGAGTTGGGGGTGTTCAGCCTGGAGAAGAGAAGGCTCCAGGGAGACCTTCCTGTGGCCTTGCAGTGCTTTTAAAGGGGCTGATCAGAAAACCAGGGACAGACATTTCAGCAGGGGCTGTTGTGACAGGACAAGGGGTGATGGGTTTGAACTGAAATGAGGAGATTGAGACTAGATAGAAGGGTGAAACTGTTTTTCACTGTGAGGATGATGAGGCCCTGGCCCAGGTTGCCCAGAGAGGTGAGAGAAGCCCAGTTCATCCCTGGAACCATTCCAGTTGAGGTTGGATGGGGCTCTGAGCAGCCTGCTCTAGTTGAAGATGCTCACTGCAGGAGAGTTTGACTAGGTCAGCTTTGAAAAGTCCCTTCCCACCCGAGTCAGCCTGTGATTCTGTCTGTACTGACTGAAAGGAAAGTTTTTCACTCGAGGTCTTGATTTGTAATTGAAATAACTTCTCAAAGGTTAAACCAGAAAAAGGAAACCCAGCATTAGGCCATCACTGTCTCTCTGCTCTGACAGAGCTGCTGTGGTCTGTGTCCTTCCTCACCTGGACACCCAACAGCCACCAAAAGTGGCTACAGGTCACTAGCTCTCAAGTCTCCCCACGCAGTTGTTGGGGTTGAGATCTTGTGATCAACACTGGTGGTGACAACCGTTTTCCCTCTTGTTGCAGGTGACCTCCCGCTGGACTTTTCGCTGCCCCGGGTGTCCCCAGGCGCTTTCACACGACGACTCTCACTTCCATGAGCGACACAAGTGCATCAACTTCTTTGTGAAGGTGTATGGGTACATGCCTCTCCTGTACACCCAGTTCCGCGTGGATTCGGTCCTCTTCAAGACGCGCTTGCCGCACGACAAGACAAAATGCTTCAAGTTCATCTAGAAGCGGGAGCAGCCGGGTGCCCTCAGCTCTCTGAGCTTCACCCGGAGGTGGGTGAGGACAGGGGGTGGCTCAGTGTTGGGGCTGCGAGTGCAAAACGCCTTCTGCTACTGACTCCAGCCTCCCTCCCACCAAGCAGCAGGGACCTCCTGGGTGTGGATGGGCACAGGTCCCTCTCCCTTCCTGCTGTCCCCACAGCGACTGGACCCAGGACCTCACTCATGGCTTCTGTAAAGACACTGCCTAGGATTGTACACTGAGGAATGGCCTGGTGACTGGTGGCTCTGCCCCTGTACTAGCCCAGGGCAACCATTCTTTTTAATTATAATTGTTGTTATTTAAAATGAAAGTGGTTTAGCTATGCCCTGTGAGGCCTCGGGGTTGTTTTCTTTACTGGTTCCCCCCACCCACCCACTCTATTCCTTGTTTTCCCCTCTGGACCTCTCTGCCCACCCACAGGGGGACCGGACCGTAGCAAGGCCAGGTTGGAGATGTTTGACCACAGAGAAGTTCTTCCCAATGCTGAGGCAGCTCCACTCAACACCATCCATTCTCCTGCGGGGCAGCCTCTCTCCACCCCTCCTGGCTTCTCTTGTCCTGTGGCTACTACTGAGGACTTCTGCTGGTGAGAGCTTTGTGCTCTCCTCTCACCACTCTCAGCCCTGGTCTTAGAGAGAAGAACTTGGCCCTAGAGGGTCCTTCCCCAGCTCCCAGAACCACACCAGAGCGCGGGGGGGAGTTTGGTTGCTGCGGTCTCATTTTTGATGTTTGTTTCGATCCCCTAGCTGCTGCTAAACCTCTGGAGACAGGGAGTGTCAGGGCCTTAGGACCGACCCTTTGGCAGTGCCCTGGGTTCAGGGCTGCCCTGGCCTGCGAATTCCACAGCTGCTGCAGCCCCGAGGGCAGCTGCAGAGTCTCTGAGCCTGGCCTGGGCTGTTCACAAGCACTTTGGGACTTTTTCTCCTGCCATTCAGGGCCTCAGTCACTGGTCCTGGGGAGCTGCTCCAGGAGCAGCCTGGGATCAGCTGCCAGAGCCTTTGCTCTGGAAACAAACCCCTTTCACAGAATCATCCCAACACAGGCAGAGTCCCCTGAGAGGCAGCTCTTGCTGTGCCTGGTCCCTGTGGGGCAGCAGTTTAGCTTCCCATGACAGAGTGATGGCAGTCGGGGGATCAGGGCTTTCTCTGGAGATCACTCGGTGTTTGCAGGGTAGTGGGAGGAGAAGATGCAGCTGATCAGAGCCAAAACGAAGCACCAGCCTGTCTGAGCTGCTCTGCCCGGTCCCTCATCCCCCAGCTCAGAGCAAAACATGCCCGTGTTGGGTCCTTAGGGTAACTGCCTTAAACTCCCCTCCCACCCCTACTTCTGCTGGGCTGTGGTCACAGGTGAATCCCACCAAGATCCAACCTTAGCAGGAGCTGGGAGACACCGCTGGATCGTGCTCACAGGGCTGGTTTTGGAGCTGGTTTCTCTCCCACCGAAGCAAAACCTCGTTATGTGGAATCATGCGACCTCTGTGCTCAAGTCATGGCTCCGTTCTGCTTCACTCCCAGCCTGCAGCAGGCGGGAAGGACAGAGGTCTGTTCTCCCTCAATGCTTCCAGATGCTTGAGGCCACCTTGGAGAAGCTCTTGTTGGGTAGACGGGACCAACTCTTGTTGGGTAAACTTGTGTCCTTGTTTTTCCTGGCCTGACTTCCACCCTGGCCAGTTGCCCCTCAGCATCCCACACCCTGCGGCAGAAGGATGGTCCCATCTCCTTGTGTTCCTGGTGTGGCCAATTCAGGAGCAGGGATGGTCCATCAGCAGCTCCTGAGCTCGCTGGTGAGGTCAGCCCTGGCCGCCTGTGTCTCCCGCAGCCTGCACCGCCCTGTGGGGGTTTTTGTGGCCTCCCTGGCTGCGTTTCAGCTGGTTTCTCATACCAGCCCCGTGGCAGGGGATCTACCAACAGTTGCTCCAAGGGATGGGGCAGCTCGTCCCCAGCAGAGCCAACAGCTTCTGCCTTCAGCCGCACTGCAGACAGCAGTGAAATCCAGATTGAGGGTCTCAGTCCTCCCCAGCCGTTTGGGGTTTTCTCCCTTTCCCTCTCTTTTTAACACCGGGTGCTCAGACAGAGGATGGGAAGGTTCATGGTCTCCTCAGAAATGAGATGCAGACTCCTGGGAGGCCCTGAAACACCTGGAAGATGCTTTCTTCCCCTGCCTGGGACAGAACATGGCCGTTGGCAGCAGCTGTCTCAGCTTCAGCATCCCCGAAGGACCTGATGGCAGCTTTAATTCTCTCCTCATTAGTGGTTCGTTAGCAGCGAGGCAGGCAGTCACGTCCAGCAAAAGTCCCTGGTGTCAGCCAGGAGCAGAGGCAGCTCTGCCCTTCCCAGCCCTCTGCCTGCACAACCCGAGTCAAGCTGGGTGCAGGTGTGGGCTGCACATTAGAGCAGCAGAGAGATGCAACTCGGCAGCCAATTTTCAACAGTCTAAAGGGGGACAGTGTTGTTGTGGCGAGAGGCTGTTGTCACCCTGGGAGCTCAGCTCCAGGGAGGTGACATGAAGTGTTTGTGTGGCTGTTTGCATCGGGAGCATCGGGGGCTGCTGAGCCCCATTGCTTGGCTGCAGTTGGAGCTGGCAGCCAGCCCTGGGCTGAGGGTTTGTTCCTTTCCACCGAGTGTTTCTGGTCAAGGCCAGTGGAAACAGGGAGGCCGGTGGTGGAAATCCCAGTTGTTCTCCTAACACACTCAGCTGTTGCCCTAAGCATTGGTTGTTTTGGGGTGCTGCAGTAGCTGGGGATCAGGCTTGGAGCATCAGGGATGTGCAGGGAATGGGGAGAGGCTGCGCAATGCGATCGCTGCGTAATCAGTGGTGGGATTGTTCCCTCCCTGCTGAGACCCCTAAAAGGGGAGCATTTTGGGGGTGAAGGGATAAAAGGGTGCTCTGAGTCGCTGATGGCAGCTGCTCGGGGCAGGGGACCTGCTGGGCAGCAGCAGGAGTATCGTGAGGGACTGGGTGCCGTAAGGAATTAAATGCCAGCGAGAGCATCTCCTCCCCCACCCGCAGGACTGGTGCTGACACCCGGGGGGCCTCTGCTGCCCTGGCCCTTTCCCAAATCTTCCCAAACAGCCACCATAACCTCTCTGAGCACAGATTTGCAATCGACACCTTGACTTTATGCTCCTGAGACATCCCAGGAGCTGAGCTGGCCTTCCCCTCCCTCCAGCACCAGGCAGGAGGGGGTGTTTCCGCGGTCCAGCCTGTGTCACTGTCCCAAGCATCCCCCTCGTTCTGCCGTGGTTTCCAGGGGGTCCCAGGGTAACTGCGAAGCTCAGGTCAGGCTGTAGCACTTCTCCCAGTCCCAGCACAGAGCAGCCTAGGGTCTCTGCCAGCCCCAAGGAGATGGGAAGATCTCGGCAGTCACTCCTTTCCCGAGGGAAGGACCTTTTGCCCTCCAACGTTTCTGCCGCTTCACCCAGGAGCAGGGGGTGCAGCTGGCGGGTGCCGGGTGCATTTCGAGATCTTTCTCGCTGTAAATAGCATCGTCTGCGGTGACACAGCCCCCCGCTGTGTTGCACAGCCCCTGCCTGCCCCGTGCCACGGCTGTGCTGGCCAGGATCTCAAAAAATCAGCGAAAACCGAGAGAAAAGGTTCAAACACTCCTTCAACACGAGCACAATGTTGAGATTTTTGTAAAAGGATCCAATAAACGGAGAGTTTAACTTGAGACCGTCTCCGTGCCTCATTTACCAGGGCTGGGACAGAGGGCTTGGGGCAGGACTGCGCTTGCGGCAGCGGTGCTGCTCTGGGGCACCCCAAAAACAAGGCTTTCCCCAGGGAGCAGGAGCAAGGAGCGGGAGAGCTTGTCTGGAGTGGTGGAAACCCCTCAGCTGGTGCTCAAACCAGCTGTAGCCATCGGTAAGCTCAGGGCTGGGTGGACAGTGCTCCTGCTCCAGCCCCAGTGGGGTTTGAACCTCTGTGGAGCTTCAGGGGACATCACGCTGACACAGGGCTGCTGGTGGCTTCAGGGGTATCGAATCAGGCCAGTGGGTCAGGAAGGATGGAAACTCTCTGGTTTCTGCCTGGCTGGGCCACTGACCACAGGCTCCCGCTCTACTGGGCTGGAAATCCCACAGGATTCCCTGGGTGTTGCTGGATTTCTTCTCTTCTGCTTTCTGCCGCTGTTGTCTCTCCCCTTTTTCTCCTGAGCAACTGGCTTCCTCTCGTCGTTGGTCATCACTTCCATCACTGGCCTCATGGAAATCTGCCCTTCGTTGTCCCAGCTGCTCTGGGGTAGAGGCTTTTCTCCACCTGGCCTCTTCGGCTTCGATTTGTTTCCAGGGCAGCTTTCAGAGAATTAACGTTGGTCCTGAAAGGGAGGAGCTGGGTGCTCTGCCCGCTCTGCCTCCCGAAGCCCTGGGGTCTCTCCCCAGAGTGTTGCTGGGATGGAGGGACCTAGCTAACAGTGTTTGGGCATAGAACAACCTCCTGCAGACACTGCTCTGCTGCAGTGGCTGGATGTTGGTTTTGGGGCTCCAGCTCCCCAGAGAGCCCCGCAGCACCCTGGGCACTGGCTTGACCGTCGCAGAGTCTCTCGTGAGGCTCTTCCAGTACTTGGGAAGCAGGTGAGAGCCGCCCATTAAAGCAGGTCATTTGTGCAGCTCTAACTGCTGTGGCCGTGGCAAGATGAAGCGCAGTGGCTCCTGTTGGGCTTTCTTCTCTCTTGTATGAGGGTTCGTATCTTGGGGTGAGGAAACAGACCCTGAGGAGCGGGCAAGAGGCTAAATCCCCCTAATAATTCATTCCCTTCTTCCAGGAGGGGTAGCAGGGACGGGTGCTTTAACCCTACTCCAGTGCCCTCAGCCATTTCACCGAGCCCACTCCATCCCCCTGTTTCTGTTCTGTGTGTTGGTGCCATAAAAACAACCAGCTCCTGCGAGAGCCCAGACAACAGCCCCACGGCCCTGCCTGTGCTTGGGCTGAGCTGAGGCAGGAAGAGAGGTCATGGTTTGGAGGGTTTTCCTCAGCTGGAAATGTAGAAAAAAAGTCCCTGCGGGGCTGGACAGCAGAAAGCTGAGGTCAAGCAGGGTCCCCGTTCCCAGGTCATCGACTGTTTTCCTCCTCGGGTCAGGGCAGCCACAGTGCCCCAGCATCACTTCCCTGTTTAAAACAACCCCCAAACAAGGGCATCATTCCACAGAGTGTGTTGCTGGGCCTAGGCTGAGCGATGGGCAGGATCGATCCCTCCGGCCACGCTGGAGCACGAAAGGTTTTAGGAAGTAAAACCCAGGATTTTAACCCCCAGTGTTTAAGTTGTTGCTCTGGAGTCATTCACAGCGCAAAGGGCTGCTGCTGCCCCACGGCTCAGTCATCACCCACCTCTCTCCCCTACTGGGTCTGGCTTCAACTCGGTGACAGCACGGAGCTCAGGTGGGCTTGTGCTGCTCTCTCAGCATTTGGGATTCCTGCTCTTGGCTCCGAACCCCTGAGTGAAGCTTTTACAGGTGTCTGTGGGGCAACCAAGTAGCTGCAAAGAGGTGAATGAGGCTGAGGAGAGTGCGTGAGGCTGCCACTCTGCTGCAAAACACCTGCAGTCCCCCCCTCCCCAAAGGTGGGTGCTGGGCTGAGGGCAGCACATGCAATTCAGAGGCCTGCAATAGTAAACAGAGCAGTCGGAGGGAAATGAGCAGCTATTAGCCAGGCAATTAATAAAAGGCCGTTGCTGCGCTCGGAGTGGTGCCTGCGAGGGAAGGGTAATTGTCACCGGTCGGTAGAACCTGCTAATTAATTTAATGTAGTGAAAAAAACAGAGAAGTAGGTTGGAACAAGCTCTGCAGCCCAGCTCTGCCCCGGAGAAGCAGCGTCCTGCAGCAGCACTGCAGCAGAAACCTCCGTGTTTGGGGTTTTTCTAACTTCCTCTTCTCCTCAGGACCTGGAAAGCAGAGTGAGGTCCAACACATCGCTGCCGGAGTCTGAAGCCTTTCAGATGCTCCTCTTGCGGGTGGGGGCTCAGCAGAGGGCCTCGCTTGTGTAGTTGGATTTTCAGCTCTTGTCCCACGTGTGCTTGGCTACCAACAGTCGCTGGAACTAGCCGAGGTTGGGTTGGACGGGGCTCTGCGTAACCTCCTCTACTTGACGCTGAACGCCCTGCTCCCCGCAGGGGATGGGACAGGATGCCCTTGAAAGGGTCCCGTCCCACCCAAACCAGTTTGTGGTTCAGTGATTCAAAGTGCCCCGTGAGGTGGCCCTGGTGTGGCTCAGAGTGACACTGCTGACCAGCAGATCCCCTGACTGACACTGCTGTGGGCACAGTGGGAGACAGTCTGGAACTAAAATAACCCCGTCTGGTTGCTTTCTTAAGGCTCCCACAGAACACAGGGTACCTGTCTCCACCCAGGAGAACCTGCTCCCCAAAATCCATCCAAGCAGGGGCAGCTGATTCTGAACTGTTCCCCCCACCCCCCTGCCTGGCTCTGGCACCTGGAGCAGCACACGGTGGCCAAGAGGAGTCTATTTCTCCCCTCTCTTGATGACAGAGCGAGGCCGACTGCCCTTTGCCCTGTCCATTCCAGGTCCCCTGCAAACCACACCTGCCTTCCACCCCTTCCACCGGCAGCAATCTGGGGCTGCCATGGTTACCTCAGTAGGACTGACCAGCCCCCTCAGCTGCGTTAAGAATAACCCTGCTGGAGACGTAAACACGAGGTAAAACACGTCCAATTATCTCACTCTGTTTTCAAGTGATGATGAAGAAGCTGCTGCGAGTGCTCTAACCTCTCGGGAGGATTGATACTGCCACAACATCTTGTTTTAACGATGCCATTTCCCTGCCATAAAACCCCAAGGAGAGGAGTGGATGGCAGAGCCTGCACCCCCAGCCCTTTAGCGGTGTGAAAAACGTAGCATGGAAAGTGCAGCAGCTAACAGTTTTTATTAGAGAGCTGCCTCTCTCTACCCAGCGCTGTGAAGGGCGGCAGCAGCTGTATTTTACACAGGTGGGAGCAAATGCTGCAGAGGATGGGGAACAGGCATGCGGATGCTTCCACAAACCACCCGACGTGCTTCCTCCTCAGCAGTCTGACCAGCTTCGTATCTTTAACAGCAAAGAATTAGCAACCAACCCTTTAGCCATCAGTCAGAGGAATTGGTTGCTTGTAACAGCAAGGCCATGTGTAGAGTAAAAGTAGGGGGTGTTGGGGTGAACCTTGCCAAGCCTGTGCCCTGGCTCTGTACAATGAGCTGGTATTTCAACTAGGATTTGGGACTGGGGGGACTGTATCGGCAGAAGACAAGAGGCACTTCAATCCCAAAGGTTTTCCAGGAGCACCAGGAGTTTCTGTGCTTTTAGAAGTATCTCCCTGAAGATACCTCCTCCACCCACTATGGAGAAACTGGTAGCTGGGTGAAGGGCCTCAAGTTCACTGGACTAACCTGGTCACAGTGAGGCGAGGTTGCCGCACTGGTAACTACCTCACTCTGTGAATCACAGTTTCACAGTGTTATTGAGGCTGGAAAGGACCTCTAAGATGACCAAGTCCAGCCTATGAACACACAGAGCTCTCCTGGGCTTCCCATTCACAGGTAATGGCTGGGCTCCCGTGGCTTTGAGTTTGTTCTGCAAGTCCAGCACAACCCTCTTTTCCTGGTTTTACTGTTGGATCCTTGCATTTTCATACCCTTTACTCCAGCTCTCTCATTCCCCTTAGTGCCAGACACACGAGCACAGTGTAGATGGAGGACAGAGAGGAAACTGGATCTGCCGAGCGGGCAGAAGCAGTGGGGAGAAAACCAAACCTCTTACCAGCTAAGGCCGCTGTTTCAACACTCCTGTGCAGGTTTCTCAGGTAAAGGGCTGGGTCGGATGTTGCAGAGGTCACCCAGAGCAACGGCAGTGTCTGCACACAATTTCACCCCCACGGTACACACAGACTGTTTATTTACTCTGCGGCTCATCTCTCCTGTAAGATTCCAGCTGCAGACTTTAGCAGAGCAGGAAATGCCTGCAAACACTTTCAAAAGTTGTTTAAAAACAAAGCTTAAAAAATAGAGAGGTACCGAACTGCTTCTTTGCTTCTCCAGGAAGCTAAAACTTCTGCAGGAATTTGAGAACCAAGTCACGCAATTTCACTCTCAAAGGTTCATCGTTGTCGCAGATGATGTGTGTGGAGTCCTCCTCGATCTGAATGAGGGTTTCTGCCTCCTGCAGGAGTACAATGTGGCCCTTGGCTGTGTCCTCCACCTTCACATCACTGAAACCATGCTAGAGGTAGCGATGAGGAGGGAGTAGAAAAGAGAGAAGTTAGTACAACTCGGGGAAAGAGGAAGAGGTGAAAGAATAGGGCACAGTGGGGATGGGGGAATGGCTACAAAACACAGACCCACTGCAGATGTCCTAAATCCCTGGGATTTGCAGAGGGAGCACACACAGGCTAAGCTGAAGACGACCCTCATTACACAGAGGGATAAACTACAGCACTGGGAGGCTAAAGCAAACAGTTTCCACTACAGCACGTCATTGCAACTGCAAAATCTTGAGAGACAAAGAGGACAAACGGCTCCTCTAACTACAGAAATGCCCATCTGCTGAGGAACTGCCTCGAAGAAGATGATAGTGGAGAGCTGCTGAACCCCACTGCACACGTCCTCACAGACAGTCCTGCCCTTTTCCCTGCTAATGTTCTCCAAGGGCCCTGCAGGGAGAACAGGGCTCCACTAAGAAGTAACCAACTGCCTGCAAGGTCCATCTTGCAGTTCTCAACAAAGCTTCTTCACCAGTAGAGACACTTCAGAGAACCCCAGACTGGCTGAGGGTGGTAGGGGTCTCTGAAGATCATCTAGTCCAACCCCCTGCTAAGCAGGTTTCCCCAGAGCAGATTGCCCAGAACAGTGTCCAAGTGAGTCTGAAATTTCTCCAGAGCAAGGGACTCCACAGCCTCTCTGGGCAGCCTGTGCCAGGGCTTGGTCACCCTCAAAGTAAAGAAGTTTCTCTTCATGTTCAGCTGGAATTGTACCTGTTGCTCTCTGTCCTGTCACTGGACAGCACTACGGGAAGTGCCTGGCCCCCTCCTCCTGGCTCTGCTACCCTGTGTAACTATTGCTCAGCACCGATCAGATCCCCTCTCAGGCTGCTCTTCTCTAGCTGAACAACCCCAGGGCTCTCAGCCTTTCCTCAACAAAGAGATGCTCCGGTGCCCTAATAATCTTTGTAGCCCCTCACAGGACTCTCTCCAGTAGAGCCCTGTCTCCCTGGGAAGCCCATAACTGGACACAGGGCTCCAGATGTGGCCTCAGGATCTCTTCTTCACCTGGTCATCCCTTTTTTCGCAAAACTTGTAGGAACTTCAATACTTCTGAGACCTCCTTCCCACTCTTCAAATTTCTTGGAAATCAGCTGGTGAATCCAAGAGTTATGTGGGGGAAATTCACCTACTCAGCATGACCCCAAAAGCTCTGCTCCCATGGGACACCAAGAGCCCTGTAAAAGGACACTACCTCCACAGGGAACTGTTGGTTTAGGTTTAGGACATGCGAGGCCTGAAGCACTTTGCTAGTTCGTCAGTCCTTCTGAAATGATTTCCCCTCCTTGCTCTCTGCCAGCAAAGCAGCACGTTGCTGGGACAAGCAGAAACCTGCCTGAACCTCAGTTGCCATTAAAGACTTATTACCTTCTCCAGTGTCTGCACAAACTGGTCCACGGGAATGGAGCCGCTCAGCAATGGCTTCAGAGGTTTACACTCCGGCACGTCATCACTCACCCGCTTTCTCTTCTTGCCCACGGTAGGCTGTGGAGGTTTGGGAGGGAGCTGATAGATGAGAAAGTGCACAGCAATTCATAATTGGAATAACAAGCACCCGAGACAGAAAAGGAACAATGATTTTGCCTTCTGTCACTGGAGGGGAATGTGGCAGGGCCGAAGGGGAGAGAAGCCCTGCCTTGGGCTCTATACACACACAGGTCAACATTTACAGACAGCAATTAGCAGTTTTAGTTCAAACCTCCATCATTAAATTTCACTCAAATCCAGTTCAGTTCAAGTTGCCTTAAACGACCTTCTCTCTGGCTCCATTCAAGACTGGAGATTTCTAGTTTAGCATCCCAGTACTTTGAACCATCTTCTCGGAATTGTGCCTTAAAGGATTCCATGGAAATCACTCTCTAGGATGCAAACAGGTTGGCAAACAGGCAAATCCAGGGCAAGGAACTACTCAGGGAATAAGAAAAATGAGTAATACATTTCTCCCTGATCTCAGAAAAGTGAGTCCTCAGGATGAATGCAAATTCAAGGGACACGTGAGAGATGCTGCAGTGCCTCGCTAACCATGGGGGTGCAATCTAGTGTAATCTTTTGCTACTTCAGACAGCTGGTTGCCCTAACACAATCCCCAAAGCCTTCTCTGTTAGCCAGGAGGGGAGGCAGGGGCAGCACACAGGGCAAGGTGTGCGGTTAACTGAGCACTTCCAAAAGACCTTTAATGGAGATGAAAACCTGATTCCTATAAAGAGAACAGCAACTGTGTAAGGTAAGTTTGTGTGTCCCGTGCCAAGTTCATTAGGCAAGGGAAGTGTCAGTGAATTAGAAACTCAGTCTCTGGGCAAAAAGTGCTGGGGAAAATAACCTCTAAAGCTTTGGTAAGACCATATGCCAGGGATGTGTGTCTGCACAACACCCAGGGAACTGGCCTGAAGCAACCCTGGTGCCTTGAAACAGCCTTGGAGAGAAATGCTGCCTTCTTAGGCGGATGCACCTGATCACTTCTCAAACCTCACTGGCTTCCCTTTGGTTGGTGGGGCCTATGTGTGTGTCTCGTGTGAGTTGTGTGCGAATCCCTCACGCTCTTCTGTCTGTAGATGGAGTTTTGGGTCCTGCCTACACAGTTTCTGTAACTCCCAGAAGCCCCTGGCTCAGACAGTACTGGTCAGTACAGCTCTGCTGGGTCACCTCCCTCCATTTACAAGGGCTCTGGCATTTAAGCCAAGGTTTAGGTTTATTTGGCATCAAGAAAATCAGAGTGGAGAAGAGAATAAATGACCAACACAAAAGCAGCAGCAGTCTCAGACCATCTGCATTGCAATACTTTGATTTTTTCCATGTCACCTAGTTTCTAGGGAACTGACTTGGAAAAAGTACAGCAGCCTGTCTGCTGTGCACCGATGTAAATCCTTAACTGGTCACTACGTCTCTGCTCTAGGGATGTTACCATATCAGGCTCTCTTCCCAAGCCCTGCTGCCCAGCAGAAGAGGCAACACCATGCTGAGGGTGTCTTTGCTGAGTTCCCTGCATGCTCACACCCCTCTTCTCCTTTGATGCTGAGTGGGTCCACCAGAATTATCTCCTTCTGTGGAGCACTAATGCCAGGAATCATGATGTCAGCTTTAAGGAGGTGGTAAGAAATGCACGTACAACACTCTCACTTTGTAGAAGAATTCACAATCTGCTTCTTGGGGAACAAGAGAGCTTAAAGAGGACAGTCCCTTAACATGTCTGATGCTGTAGGTCATCTCTCTCCTCTGACCTGCAGTTCTAAGCCCACAAGAAGCTGACTGATGCTGACCCCGGTGTATGATAGAGCAGTGTGATATGTAGCCTCTTTTCAGGAGTAATCTCACTTTCTCTTTTATCTTAGCCAGGCACAGGGCCAACAAAAAGAGGGCAGGGAGATTTATTTGCATCCCACTCTCTGCTCTAAGTGCAATTCCTCACTCACACATGCCAGGACAAAGCATGTGACAAAGACTCTGCTCCGGTGGGGGAAGAGTTGTAGGAGGGGTTGCCTCATGAGAACAGCGGGGGTCCCAGATGGCAGGAAACCCAGTGTGAGTATTTTTCTCCCTTTCCCATAATACTGTACCTGCAGCACATGCTTGTTGTCTTTAGTATGCAACACGGCGGAAACTGTTGCTAAGGAAATACCAGGCTTAATCTCCATGGGCACGAGTGAATCTGCAAGCTGAAGCAGAAGGATTGTGTTCAGCGAGTGGTAATCTCAAAACGTGCATGAATCCAGCTGTGATTTCAATTGGCACCAGGGTATTTTTAAACATGGACTAACAAACTGTAAACACAACTGCACCAATGCAGTGACAGAGCGCTCCTCTTACCTGCTCTGCTCTTCTTCCAGCGATTAGAGCTACTGACTTTCATACAGTTACCAGAGCAGCACGAGGTTTTCACTAACCACAGCGACTCCCCCAATGTGTAATAATGAAATAGAAACCTCATTTTAAATCATCCATCCACTGCTTTGGTAACAATTTTCATTAGTAAAACTCCTAATTTGTCACTATTTATTATGTGTGTTACATTGGCGGGCAGTGAAAAGCCAAAACCAGTTTCCTTCCACCTCCTCAGTGCTGTGGAATAGCTGGAAGAAAAGGGTTTCTCCTTAAAACTCCACTGGCTCTATTGAGAGGTTTGACATTTTTCCTTACAGCTCTGCACAGAAACCATTCCTCTGCCTTTGCAATAATTCTTCTTTGAAAGACATAAAATGCAGTCTTGGCTGCGACACTGAATTCAGTGGCAGCCTCCCAAGATCCTCAGCACTGAGGGTGTTGGCAGTGAACAGGGAGTGGGCAGAACGGCACCTGCTGAGCTGTGCGGAAGTTGGCCAGCTGGGGAGGGCCTCTTCCAGCCATGTTTCCAGAGGAACACTGTGGAAAACAGTGCTCAGGAACATAGGAAATTATCCCCTTTCTCCCTCCAAGGATGTTCAAGATCACCACACACTGGGGACCAGGGTCCCAGAGTCCTGTCCATGACTGCAGCCAGGTTCTAGCCCCAGAAAAACAGGGACCTTCGCCCCACATGGGCGAGCAGCCTGAGAAGTTTGAAGTATCACTGCCAGCCAAGCACATCCCTGCTATTCACTGTGGACCCGAAGGCAGAGATGCATGAAGTGTGTGCTGAGTCTGCGGGGAAATGATGCTGGTGACTTACAAAACAAAACCTAGTAAGAGTGCTCATGCATTGCATCAGTGGGAGAACTTTTCAGTTGTGAATGCAAGCAACACTTAAGGGGACAGAATCTACTTGGCTCTCTCTCCCAACATCTGCACCATCAACCCACCCTGCCACTCAACCCATCTCATACAGTAGGAGCATCTACAAGATCATCTTCATGGGAATTCCATTCCCTTTCATCTTCAAACACACAACACCTCCAGCTGGAGCCCTGTATTAAGAAGAGCTTAATCTCCAGATAAAGGAGTTGTTTAGAAGTTTCTGACATCTACTGTAGCACTTCCACAGCACAGAGCTGTACAAAACCAGCTATCACCATTGCCCTGCTGGCAAGACGACACTAGCTCCTCTCTTTAGCTTGGCAGATGCTCCCAAGCGTAAAAAGCACAAGAGAAACGAAGCCAGATTTTAGGGAAGCGTGGTAAGTAGAACCACCATCCTTGGACATGTTTAAAAGTCATATAAATAGGGATCTCAAAGTCATGGTTTAGCAGTGGGCTTGGGACAGCTGGGTTAATGGTTGGACTCAATGAACATGAAGGTCTTTTCCAACCTAAATGACTCTCTGACTCTGTATTCCTATTTTGGAGACAAAGAAAGACTAAATTACTTCCTAAGGATCATCTGATGAATTTTCAAGAGGATGCAAACCTGGAGCGTGATGGAGCAGAACAACTGAATCCTGCCACTTCTCCAGACATTTCAGGTGCCAGAACTTTACTGCTGACCACTCTGATCTGGTGGAAACTATGCAGGTGATCGCTCTGTTACTGAAAAGTTCTAATCCTTGTGAACACAAGAGCAAGTGAACTCAATGTCCAGCATTGCTCACTACTGGCCTAATCTTTTGCCATCAAAGCACAGCAGAGGTTCTTCTGTTGGCTTCAAGTGCAGCAAAGTTCAGCTACTTCTAATAACTCCTGAAAATCTTATCTACTGCTGTTAAAGCTGCAGGAACATTCTGAGAGCCCCTCCTTGAAATAAAGCAGTCAGGCAGACGGCTGGGCTGGAAAAACACAGATATTTCAAAGGCCACATTAAAATTCCCGAATTTCACACATATTAGGACTTGGTGACTCTTAGAAATCACAATTTACTGGAGCATTTCAGATTGCAGACAACTTGAATACAACCTTCACAGCTTGTTGTCATGGAAGGCTAAAAGAACAGAAATGATAGTCATTGCTTCAGATGCCCCTCGGGACCTAAAAATAGTAACACTTGCAGTAGTGTGTGATGCTGCATGGTGCAACGGTCGAAGGCACTTTCCATTCCCATCACCTTCCAGAGAAGGATCGATACAAGATGGGCTCTAATGAAGAACGCAGGGCAAAATGACACCGTAAAGGGAAAAGACCCTTAAAAAACAGAAGGATGCTTAGAATCAAGGTCCTCTTCTGCCACCGAGATGCTTTGCTATTAACAATTACACAGGTTGTTGCCACACAGTTGTTAAACAGCAACTCCTTAGCAAAAAAGACAATAAGACAAACGTTCGTTTTTATTTTCTCTAAGACACTGTTTCATCTCCCAGCCCTCTCCATGCTGTGGCCAATCCTTTTATTATAGAAGTTCACTGACCCAAACCAAAAAAAGGTCATTTAATCACATTCAGCAATTCACCCAGTCAGACTGGCCAGCACTGCTCTACTCTTCTGACCAACCTTGCGCTCAAATCACAGAGCTCTTCCAAAATGCTGGATTAAGAAACTCTTTTCAGAGAGATGGTAAATCTTGTCTGTACCCCAAGCAATAGCAGCTTCACCATTTCCTCTCACAAGCTGCTCCATACTTTAATTTTCCTTGCAGCTAAGAAACTGTCTCTCATTTCAAGGTCGAATTTGTCCAACTTTCAGTTGCTGGGTCTTGTCATGCCTTTGTCTGTGAGATTGAAAAGCCCCCCATGATGCAGGAATGAATGCGTCGTGCTCCCAGTCATTATCACCAGTCTCAGGCCACATGCTGACACCAAGTGAGACACGCAGTAGAGACAGATGGTACTGAGAACTAACATGACATTCATCAGTCCCCTGCCTATGGAGGAGCACTTGGGCTGCCTTAAGCCAAACTTGGGGGATGTGTGTGCTGTGTATTTAATTTTATAAAATTCCTCTTGGCAAGAAAGTTTAAAATGGAGACCAACCTAAAACCAGTAGGCTGAAACTGCAAGTGTTGCTGTGGACCTTGTAATGGGTGATGGAGAGAAGAGTCAGCTTGGGACATTCTGTAACCATGATTGATGCTCTTACACAGCATGCATTTTTACTGTGAATTGCAGATGATTCTTTCATGTAGGACTGCATTCATAGAATAGTTCAGGCTTGAAAAGACTTTCCAGATTATTGAGTCCAACCATTAATCCAACTGTTCCATGGCTACTCCTCAATCCTGTTCCTAAACTCCAGATCTACAAGACTTTGAAACATATTCAGGGATGGCGATTCAACCCCCTTCCTGGGCAGCTTCTCCCAAGGCCTGATGGCCCTTTCAACTTTTAAATTTAAAATCCATCCTCAGAAGTGGATCACATGCAACAGCTTTCTCTGGTTAGACAATTGCTGAAGGAACCTGAGCAGCTACAGCCTGTGCTTCATGAAGCACTAGCACATGGGAAACAACAAACTGTGGATTTCTGCAGCAGTCCTGAGGTGGGGCAAGTGCTGGTTAAAGCAAAGATATTCCCAGACAGCTTCTGGGTGGTGGCTGCAATCCCTGAAGGGTCAATCGTGAGCCTACTCCTGTCCCAGTTTTTATTAATGACCTCAGTATGGAATGAAGAGAGTGTTCAGAAGGCCCTACAGAAGTTTGTACAGGCTCTCCTTAACACAAAGAAAAGATCAGGCTTTCATAGGGGAACAACTGGATGACCTCAAGAACCGGAGTGTGAGAAAAGCCCTAGATGAAATTCAATAGCATGAAATGCAAGGCCAAGGACTGAGCTAATACTGAGAATTTCTGCTGCTTGCTGGCAGCTGCTGGAAATGACAGAGGTGAAAGGTCCAGGTTTATTAGTCTATCCCATGAGAGCTGGGAGTCACAAATGTGACATGGCCATGAAAAAGCTAGACACAGCTCCAGAAAATACCAGCTACTTCTAGCACTTCACTATTATATTGGGCCCAGCAAGATGTAATTTGATTACTTGTAAATTGTGGATAATTTAAGTACAAAGAAGATATTCTGAAGGATTAGGGTAGAAGTTGTCATGTAAGAGGAAACTACATTTCTTGGCTTGTTTAGCCTGGCTAAAAGAAAGCAAAAAGGAAAATATGATTATTCAACATAAACACCAGAGGGAAAAACACCCACAAAAGGAAAAATCTATTTATGTTAAAACACGACGTTAAGAATAAATATGTGCAGACCAGCCATGAAGCTGGAAATTAGGATGGTTATAGCCATCAGAGTCGGTGGGGGGTTTGAACAGTATTCTATTGGGAACAGCAGGGGCAAAAGCCATCACAATTTGAAGCTGATGCTTTATGGTTTTTGAGGCACATTATAAAAACACTATTACAAACTGCAGCTGGGCTCTAGCTATGTAGCCTACAAGGGCACTTCCATTTCTAGGTGGAAATGAGTGCTTATGCCCTTGGAGCTTGTCTGGTACAAAGAGATTCCCACCTGGACTTTAGACTCTGAAAAGGATGCAAATGGTACATGACAAAAAAAATAGCCTCTTCTAAGTAATTAGAGAAGCCTATGGATGTCAAAGTCTGCCTACCAGAGGGATTCCACCAGGCACTAAGACACAGTTTCACAGAGCTTTTTACAGTCAGGAGACCAGCAAAATTTGAATGAACAACAACCTGCCTCATCCCAAATCCCTCCACTCACCTAGCTCGTCACACACATCAAATCCAGTTTCTGTATGCACAAAAGCATCTTCCCAGTGTATCTTTAACAGGAAAAGAGTGCCTGGATACCCCATAAGCTTAAAAGCTGTGCCCTTTGACAAGCAGGGATGATCTGGATAGTTGCTTTTGTAAACAGAAGGAAAAATGTGGTCTTCATCCTGTCACTTGTATTTGGATGGTGATGTTTGGAAAGAACATAATTTCCTCATCTCCCACCTCCCTGTCTCTTCTTATCCCTTCATTGTTTAAGTAACAACAGCTCTGTTGTCAAGTCACTTGAGATGTGACACTGAAATACCAGAGAGATTATCGTGCGGGCAGAAGTCTCAAACAGATTCAGCCTTGGCTTTATACCATCTGCTAAATCAGGCTGAGGCTGAGTACAGGAAGTCTGGAAGTATCAGATCCTGCAGAGGAAACAAAACACTATGTGGTCGAACACGTGCACTGGAGGGGAAAGGTCTAAAGATTTACATATGCCTGTGGAGTAAGCATTCATGACCAGCCAGCATACTCAACCAGGCACAGGAATGCTGCAGGGCACTGTGCAGCAGCATGGAAACTGAGGGATTTTTCTAATGAGTCTTAAAGGAACATGGGTGCTTCCAACAGAGAAGAACCAGCATCCTGGAACTAAGGGCAGTGCTCTAATCATTAGTGGGTGATCTGAGTCATGTCTTTAGAGGGGTTCACTGTCAAGATTCCAGAGAATCCAAGTACTTTAAAAGGGCTGATTAAGTTGCTAAACTAACCCTAACTTAATAGACCTTTTGTTCTCTGTGGGTCTGCTACAGTTCTCTCTGGAGCAGATGACAAAGTCTCATTAACTTCAGTGGGTGAAGAACCATGCCATAAATACATCAGGTTTTGGATACTGTTGCTTGCAAATGCCTACATCTTAGCTCTACGTTTCCAATATCTTGTGGAGAACTAAACCAGGCTGAAAGATTAGTTCTGCAGTTTTGAGAAACAAAACTCCCTCCTCTTTTCCACATACATGGTCCTTGTTCAATTTACGGCTCAGGGCTTCAGATGAACATCACAGTATTACAGGATGACAGAATGGTGGGTGCTGGAAAGGACCTCCGGAGATCATGTAGTTCAACCCCTCCTGCCAGGGCATGTTCTCCTGGAGTTGATGATGGAGGAAAACATTCAGATGGGTTCTGAATGTCTACAGAAACAGAGACTTCACAATCTATAAAGATCCTTTCCCCCCTCAAAGCTTGGAAATCTGAAAACTGACCAAGCAACCAGAAATAATCCTGTATGGGATTATAACCTGAAGTCTCAGTATTGAAGCCAACCACTGGCCTTTTGCCAATCCTGTGTCAAGGAACAGTTTTAGGGAGGTATTTAAGAAATGTAATGAAGCAGATTTATGGCTGCTTAATGGAGCTCTTCTCCAGGATGCTCCATGGCCCGGGAACAGGCAGGAAATAGTTGTTTTACAAATCTGCAAGTCAGTGGGAGCCAGAACCATCAGATGCAGAAATAAGCCTCAAATTGGAATGAAAACCGACAGGTAGGGGAAAGCAAGGACATGAAACAGCCTCAAAGTAAAGGCACACAGCTTACAGATACAAAAGATGAGTCATTTCAAAGAAATGAAAAGGGCATCAATCAAAATATCCAAAATACAGTAACCAGTTTACAGGTCAGAATGTGATGCTGTTGAAGCTGAAGGGAAGAGAGAGGTGAATGCCTGGCTAGGAATGTGTTATCTTACAGGGGGCCATCAAAAATGAAGAAGAAACAAACTCAGATATTAATGTAGGGCAGGCAAAGGCAGGCTGGGAGCAGTAAAGCAGATCTGAGCTTCATCAGTCTAAATAGGGCAATTGGTAGATGAGACCAACCCAAGAAAAGGTACAGCAAAAAACCAGAAACAAAACAAGGGTAACACATTCCAAGCCCAAAAATGAGGGTAGGAGAAGGGAGAATTCTCTGCAGAAGCAGGAGAGCCTGAACAGCCAAGAGAGAGACAGGGGAGTGAGGTGGGAGACATTTTTAAGGAGAAAAGAATGTCTGATTGAATTGAACATTGGTGACGTAAATCAGGGAGACAGCAGACTACTGCAGCTCTGGCTTTGTCTAAGAAAAGACTGGTAAAAGCTGGGACAAGGGGAGGTTTGGTGGAATGTCAAAAGATGAATTCAAGGTGAATTCAGTCGAGATAGACTGTGCTAGAACAAGGGGAGGACTCCAGGCAATTTTACAGACAGGGGATTCAGACAGCTTGGAGCTGAAGGAAGCAGAAGCAAGCAGGCTGGTTGTATTTAATTTGCTTTAAAGTGGAACTATGGCACTTCTATACAAACGGGAACAGTCTGGGGAAAAGGAACAGAGAGGTCAGGAGACTGGATAATTTGGGGTCACCAAGAGAAGTTGACTGTTAGAAGAAAGACAGAAATTAAAACTTTAATCCCCAAAACACAGCAGTTTGGAGAGGGAAGATGAAGGCCATGTTTTGCCTGCCTTTCCCTGAAAAAGGAACTAGCAAGATCATGTGTGGAAAGAGAAGTGAATATAGGATAAGGTGGAGGGGAAGCTATAGAATTATAATGGGCTGCTAAGTGACTGTTTTCATAATTCTTTTTTGCAATAGTTCCTTATAATTTCATTTCATGTCGGGCTGTTCACTGAACATTCTCACTCTCCTGTGTCCTAAAGAACTTGCAAATAGAGTATTTTAACAACAGAGCTCTCAATGAAGTCAGTCTGCTGCTGAAATCAAGTGATCCGCACCATTGTTCAGCTGTAATTAAACTGGAGGCACATAATTTGCTTAAACAGTACTGTTTAATTTATCTGTTTGCTCCAGAAGGTGTTTTCCATCCTCCCATGGTTCTCCTTTGGACACACAATGCCTGACCCAATTGCCAGGAAGCAGTCTTTCTCTTAAAATTATTTTTTAAAGTGAAAGGCAGATGCCAAAAACAAATTAGTTGAAGTACAAAGGTTTCCACAATACCTCTGAGAGCCATTGCAGCCTGGTGCTTTGGGACTGTTAAAACCTCTCTAAACAAAGGCTGCTCTGAGTGTAAATCTCATTAACATACAACAGTCCTGCTTGACCTGAGTTCTTCCTCTCCTTGGTGAAGTGACTGAAATGCAGACATCCAGCAGCGCATTTACACTACTAGTCTGAAAGGGAGATCCCCTGCACAGTCTGGGAAAGCAAACTGCCACATCACCTTCTCTCAGCCTGCACTGACTGAAACCAAGCTGAGCCAACTTTTCGGTTTTCAAAAGCTTTAGGAATCCATTTCTGGGAAAGGGTTGTGGATGTTACAGAAGGGAGACCTGAACAAGATTTCATTGAAGCAGTCTTTTAAGGGACTTTTAGCTGTAACTTTAGACACAAGTCCTAACCCTGGAGCACATTAGCCTTTTTTATTGCTTTTTTTTGCAGGGTGGGTTTGACCATTTCATATTTGGTTAACCAATAAAAAATGGGCATCCCTGTCAAAATTCCAGCCTCAAGTTGAAGTGAAGAGCAGAAACGAGCACTTATTTTGTATGTGCTTTTTTGATCCCCATTCCTAGGTTGGTGAATAACACACTGTCTACAGAGCACCCTCCCTCAACATCTCAGCAGTTTGGGAATTGCCCTTATTTCTCAGCACTGTTTTTTACCCAGAGATGTAGGAATTATCCAATTGGTTCAGCACCTCAAACCCACCAGAGACCTGGCTTTGAGAAATGGAGAGCATCTCCATATTAGCGACTGTCGGTGAGACTGAACCCAAGTGGCTGCTTGTGCCTCTAGTGTAAGAATCTTGCTGCCAACAGCCAAGGTAACAGGGAAACACTGACCTGTTCTCTGATGCAGCCTAACTCCACGAGCATGGCACTGCCTTTGGACTTCTGCAAGGGAACTCTCACTGTCCTTTTTAATGCGAACTGCGTTTTGAGTTTCAGACTTGTGCTGATCATAGAGGAAGATATCAAACAAGCTAAAAACAGCTCATGACTCCCTCAGACCAGTCCAGCTTTTAGACAAACCCTCCTTCTTGACAGGAACTTCAGTGTAAGGGCTGGTGAATATTCATCTGTAGCACCTGTGCTCATTTGCATTCTCTTTGCAGGCAGTGTAGGTATCCACCCTCTTCCCAGGGCTGACACCAAGGACAGGCTTTCAAACAAAGGCTTACTCACACTCTCCTCACAGTTTAGGGGAAAGCCCACATTGGAACCTAAATAATAGGTAAGCCATGTGCTGCCTCTGCACTCAGAATGTGACATGTGCTTTAGTCATGTTGGTGAATGGAAGCCACATTTTACTAGTCTTCAGTTAATAGGACCTAATATGCTAATTTCCAAGCCTTCTAAATATACGAGACAGAAGAGAGAAGCATCCAAGTCTATCTTCTCATTAAAACATCCCTCCTTGTCTCTGGCTGTTCTCTAGTCAGGGGTCTGGGAGGGCTCATAACAGAACCCACATACAAAGCAGACATGGGCAAACTGGTAGGAATGGGTACTGTGGACTAGTCAAGGGGTTTTGTTACATGGCTACCGGTTCTGCACTTCACGATTGGCTTAACTAAGGGTTCTTCCTCTCTCTACTCCCTTGATTAAAGGTAGACTCACATATTCAACACTTCCCATAGGGCAGTAATGCCTGCTTGTAAAAAGCCATGGCCACCTTTGATCTAAGGACATATTTGTGCTGATTGGATTGTAAAAACTATATTATAAGATCATCCCTGCTGGAATATGGGTCACCCTTCGTATTATGGGGACATTTCTATTTGATTTATGGGGTTAATAAATTATTAATACATGCTGTGGGCATAAGCAGTCCCCACCATTGATGGCTACGAGAAACCCATTAACCTGTTGGACTTTGGCTGCAGGAATTAGCCATTTATTGAAACTGCTGTAAAAGAAGTGAGCCATTTCCTCACTATGCCCTTCAACATAGGGCTCCTCGAGGGAAAGGGTACTTCTTGCAGCAGGTACAGCTGGGGACAGAAAAAGACAACTCCTGGCTATTAAATCTGATTCTTTGGCTCCTTTCCATGGCCCTGGACCACAAATTCAAACGGCAATGCCTCAGCTTTTCCCAACTTTTGCTACTCACGTCCGGCATGATTTCAATCTTCTCGTAGCGTCGCTTGTAGGGAAGAGTGAGCACCTCAGCTCGGCGGTAGGACATTGGCGGAGGCTGGCAGTCTATCATCAGATCTGTGCGATGAGACTGAGTGGGTGGTGGCTGAGTGTACTGCTCCGGGCAAACTACATGGAGAGGCTGGAAAAGAAGAGTGTGATGACTTGGGTGATCCTGTATATTGCCATACAACAGTAATCACTGCTTTAAGGCAGGAGAGTTGCAGACTGCTGTTAGCAAGCTGATTTATTTGTATGAAAACAACGTCCAAAAGATGCCATCCAGAAGATCCAGTGGATATTGGAACAAACTGCTCCAGCAGCAGGCAGACTCTGCGTTGTGTACAGCAGCATCCAGAGTAACAATGTCTATATTTGTGTCTTTAAAGGCTGTTTAAACATAAACTGGAAGCAAATTACAGTAGTGGAGGACCATCATAAAATGGTACTGAGTGAGGTAGATGTATCCATGTGCAAGGCTGCAAAAACATCAGCTCAGTCATAGCATCACAGAATCTCTTTGGTTGGAGGGACTTTTAAGCTGAAGTTCAACCTCTGACCCACCACTGCCAGGTCACCCCTAAACAATGTCCCTAAGCACCACATCTACACATCCTTCAAATATCTCCAGAGATACTGACTCCACCACTGCCCTGGACAGCCTGTTACAATGTCTATGAATAAGCAAAACCGAGTCTTCATGACCTGTAAGCAATATATTAACAAAGCAAAATAAACAGACTGATGGCCCAGAAGACCTCTGTGGGATTTAACAAAGCCAAAGGACAAGACAGGGTTCCCACAAATTGGTTTGGACACAACATTATACTTCAGCAGTAATATGGAAGAAGCAGCTTGTCCAAAAACCAGGCAGTGGCATTGCTGTCAGTTGTGTGATGACAAGGCAGGTCACAGAACAGTGAGATAAAATGCTCCAGATGTTGTGCAGAGGTTTGGAAGAATATCCAATTCAGTGTTCAAGCCGAAGATAGAACAAAGGGAAAAGCTCAGCCAGGAAAAACACCAGGCATTATTTTAATCATGTCATGAGTCAGAAAGCAAACGTCAGTGGAAACAAATCGAATGAACAAGGAGAGTGCACTAAAGCCAACAAGAGTTAAGGGCATTAAGCAGAGACTACATGAATACTCTGTCCTTCCTAAAGAGGTCTCTAATTAGCAAATTTTGTAAGGAAAGCACAGGATTTGGAATAAATGTGAAACTCCAGACCAGCAGTGCCTGGAGCAAATCAAGTATCAAGTACAGGATAAAGAGCAAGGGAAATGGTTAAACCTGAGGGTGCTGAGGACACTCAGCACTTGGTACTCTTTATCCAGAGGAAGTAATAAATGCAGCTAGGGTTATTCATAAAAAGTGAAAAAGTTATGACCACATACACACTTAAAAATGAGAAAAGGACAGCACACACCATTTCCTCTGTGCTCTAAGCTTTGAAGGATCTTCCCATGCACTCTGCAGAGATTGGCAGCTGTGCCACACTCAATTTGGAGCAGGAGTTAGTTCTTAAGGCATTTATTGTAGGTGTCTGAAGAAACATACGAAAACAGAAAATTCATTACCTGGACTTCTTTGAGTAGTTTAGACACCTGAATAAAATTCAGTCTTGTGTCAATGGGACAGTAAACACATTTCATTGCCAAAGGTTGATAAGGAGCCAGGGCATCGAGATAAGAGAAATCAGGTTCTGAAAAGAGAAACATTGAAATCACTGAATGCCTGTTAAAAACAAAGATAGACCAGTTCCTCTCCGATTTCACATTCTGGTCTAGACAAGCTGTTGTTCAGCAGTGTTCATTCTGTTACAGATTTCTCTTCCCTTTTTCCTCCCACCTTTATTTTCAGTTAATTTGATGAAAATTATACCTACAATTAACCTTACCTTAATCAAGCAACAGAGTAATACTGGTTCATCTGAACACATTATTGCACACTTTTTATAACAAATTTAATCAAGTCAAAACACCGTCTCTTATTTTTAATGAGATCCTGCAGTAGAAGATGAGATGCATGAATTTTCTGGTATCACAGAAGTATGGGATCACATGATTCTGGGAGTAAAATGCAGCATAAAGATCAAACCTTGATAAAAGTGCACTCATGTCCTCTGCTACAGACACAGAACCTCCCAACTCCTGTTTCCTTTACAGGACACATGATTACTATTATTTTTAGAATCTAAGTGCCAGGTTTAGACTGGTGGAAAAACAAGGGTCCAGACTTTATATAAGCAAAGAAGACCTTCAGGGAACCCTCCTGTTGAAGGCAGTGCGGATTTTTAAAGTTAAGACAGCAGAGGAGATCCAGTTCAGCCTAATCTGAACTAGCGATTGCATGAGGTAGGGGCTATACAGAACGAGAGATGTGATAACTTGGTTGTCTTCACTAGACCTAACAAGTCTCAATTTCCCCTTGTACTCTTTACTATTGACTTATAAAGATCGGATTAGAGGTTTGCCAGGGAGAAGTCATGTGCTGAAAGGGCTTTTACTCCCACCGACAGTAACACGATACTGAGGGTAACACTGAAACAGGCTGGCTTTCTGGGGAATGACACATTTTCATTCTCACAGGTGTCACATGCAGCCACATGATGCTGGGGTCCATCCACTAATGATGTGGAAATTCTTATGCCATCACTATGTAGCTGATAATTTCACAGAATAAACATGGATAGATGGCATAAAGGGCATGCAGGAAAGTAAAAATTGATATTAGTTTGGTAAGTACAGAACAGGAAAAGACTAGGGCATGTATGAAAGAGCTATCTGCTGAACCACAGGGCTTTGAAGGACAATCTGCAGAGCGAAACACAGCTACAAACTATTATGCCTTGCTAGAAAACACTATGAGGTGTTTTAATGGTATCTGCTCAGGCTGTATGAAAGGAAGATCTTAAAGGAAATGTAAATACAGATATATCAGTCTAGATTTAGTCAGTCATCTTCTGTGTTCTTACATTACCCTGAGGAGAGCACTAAATGGATTTCTCATGTAGACAGCAAGGAAAAATGTCCTTAAAGCTTTATCACAGGAAGTTCAGCACCCAGCACAGGGACCAACATTCACCACTGGGCCTCATTCTACTGATAAAGACAAGTTAATTGCTAGTCTAAAAATCTGCTGCTGGCTAAATATCAGTGATCAAGACATGGTTATATTTATGCCGTGAGAACACAATTTAGCATCATCTAATGATACATATGGCTGGAACTGACAAAGGGATAATTTTCCCAAGTTTAAAGCAATTGCCAGAATAACTGCCCGGGAACATCAAAGTGAGAATTGTGTAAGAACATCTTACTAGATGCCCAAAAAGCCATGAAATAAGAATTATCCTGGGCAAAAAGCCATGCTAGTTAAATGCAGATGTGTTAGTGGCAAGGAAACAGCCTATAAATACCAGTGTACAAAATGGGAGTTGATGGCAGTTATATTTAATTGCAATGAAAAGATTAAAAACAAGAATACTGAGAAGCTGGCTAGCTGAAGAATGATCAGTTGTCAATTAGGGTTAAATCAGAAGGCATTTTGAAACTCATTGGGGAAAAGCAGGAAACTTAAGTGAGGAACACTTCCTCTGCTGGACGTACACAAGGATGTTGCAAAGAATAACTTTAAAAACTTATCATAGAAACGTAGAATCAAAGAACCACAGAGTGGCAGGGGTTATAAGAGACCTCTGGAGATCACCTATCCCCTTGCTAGAGCAGATTCACCTTGAACAGATCACACAGGAACACATATTCTGGTGGGTTTTGAATGTCTCCAGAGCAGAGGACTCCACAATCTCTTCGGACTGCCTGTGCCAGAGCTCTGTTACCATCACTGTCAAAAAGTTTACCCTTACATTAATATTAAACTTCCTGTGCTACAGTTTGTGCCCATTGCTCCTTGTTCTGTTGCTGGGCACCACTGAGAAGGGTATCTTCATACCATCTACTGTTGTGGATGTTGCAGAGATCTGACAGCTTGTACCTGAGAATGGCACGAGGCAGCACCTATTCAGATTAAGTATTTCTGAATCAGCAGACTCAGATAATGCCTAGATGAGGATTTTTTGAAGAATCCATAAAGACATCCAGTTTGCAGCATCTCTGAACAACTAGTAAAAATGTAAGAGCCTTTGAAAAGCGAGAAATCCTATTGAAGGAATTGTAAGACAGGACTCTGAAGATTTAGAATGTGAAAAACCTAACTTGAGCTAGTCTTACTGTGAACTCATGTCATGCAACATACAGGAACAGCTGCCGTGAAACCACTGAAAAACCAGAAGTCACCTGTCTGATGGAAGATAGTGCTTGTCAAGGACATATACTGGCTTTTCCTGACAGACTTACAGGTCTTCAGCTCTTCCCCCAAAGACATCTGATTTACCTCTCTGTGACACAGAAGTATAAATTTTTCCACTGTCCAGAACTAATGTGGTGGTATGCACGAGCTGCTGTTAAGAGCTCCAAGGGAGTTCATTTTTAAAGCATTGCTCTTGGGGGAGCAGCAAGCAGCAAACTTCTTCCTATTGTGCTTTCTTCTAGAATTTCTTTGTGGTTTTTCAGTATTCAATATTTTTAATCAATAACCTATTCAATACTGCTTCAGCAGTAACGTTTGTAGATGACACAAGCCAGCAGAGCAGCAATACAGCTCACTCACAGTGGGGGTCCAGTCCATCAGCTGCAACTACTGGTTCATATTCTCTCATAGTTGGTGTTTTTACATTATAGACTAGAAAGGTAGAGACTGCTGAGCTCCCGTGGACTGAATGTACAGTGTCATCAGTAACGACACTACACGGCCTGTAGTAGGTCACAATTACTAGAGACTAGGAGTCTTTCCAAGGAAAAGCTAGAACATAACCTGCTATCACATACTGCCTCAAGGGACCTAATTCCTTCATAACTATGGGGGGGATTTTCTCCTAAAGCAGGAGATGCTAAATAATAAAAATCCTGGGCTTCAGTGGAGGAGCTTCAGATTGTCATTGGAGTTACTGAGAACAGAAGAATCTGATCTTCTAGGAATTTCTGTAGACAAAGATGTCTTTGTTCCAGCTGAGACAGTTGTAAGGAAGGTTCTGCTGAGCAGACATGACTGCAGATAGATTCCCAAAGCCACTAAAAGATGAATTTAGGGAACAAATCACCATAAGCAGCACCTGCAATCACTGTGCACTCCCACATCATCACAACCAAGGCAGAGATTCATCTGAAGAATAAACTCAGAATGAATCTCAAAGATCATGACCTAATGTATCCACAAGCTGCTTATTCAGTGTACAGGCCTATTCAGAGGCCTTAACAACCTAATTTCACAGGATTACATTTTAATACTGAAAGGTCAGTTACCTCTCCCTATGGGAAGAAGAAAAAGAAGAGTTCTTGTCATTAAAGGGCAGTTTGCTGATGGTGGGTAGCACATTCAGAACTTGATTAATGCCTCAGGAAACACACAATCCAGCAAAGCACAAACACACTCTGCTTTTAACTGCAGTCTGAGAACAAAGTACTATTTCCAAGACAATGCCTAATCTGCATTGCAATTTTATCAATTGCTGGAATTAGGGAGGAACTCCTGAAAACACCTCAAAAGGCAGGAGTGATGGGCACTGTAACTTCTATGATGTCAGCGCTGTGGTACCAGGCACCGTTTCCAGCACAGTCTAGATGGAATCATAGAATGGTGGGGGTTGAAAGAGACCTCTGGAAATTATTCAGTTCAACACTCCTGCTAGAGCAGGATCCCTAGAGGAGACTGCACAGGAACATGTCCAGGGGGAAGATTCTGAATGTCTTGAAGTACCTTCTCTACTCAGCAGGAACCTCCTTGGATCTTTCCTCCTGTTGCAAGAGGTCTAATTACACACTTTCAGATTGGTTTAACAGTATCACAGTACTGCGATACATCTTGATACCAATGTTGTGACAAAGGGACCTGCTCATCACTCACCTCAAGTCTACAATTAAAACAAGGAAGGAAGAAAATAACTGTTTCCCAATCCCCCTTGCTTTAGAAGGTTATGTGCTTTCCAGTAGTCCTATTCACTAAAAAAGGGGAGGAAATAAGCTACACAGAGGGACTGCATCGTATACTTGTGGGAGGAGGTTTGACCATTCAGTGTTCTTCTTTCCATTTCTAATAACTTTGTCTTAGTCCAAAATCCACAGCTTCTTTATCTGGTGGAATTTATACATAACACACCTCCCAGTTATACCAGACCTTGTTACACATAAAATCAGCAATGGCCTAAAGGATTATTTTCCTTTCTTGCATCTGAAAAGTGATCTCTTGGATAACACGACACATATGAAGAGAAGGCCTCTGGATGGAATATCAGCTTGAGGGAAGGTGTGGAAGGGTTTTTACAGGAGATCAAACTCTGGAAGGTATTTTACAAAGGCTTCATGTTTTTTCTTAAAAATTCTGCCCTGGTTTGGTTCCAGCTGCAGCACCTAAAGATGGCTCACTCCAAGATGGAGAGGGCATGAGTCTACATCCATTAAAAGTAGGGTTAGCACACAAAGCAGACTGGAAGAAGTATAAGAACTTTAAAGATCTGTGCCCCTGGCCACTAAGTCACTGAGAAAGGAAATAGCTCCCTTGGGTCTGAGCTTGAGCTGTACCATCAGTTTCTGATACAAATGTCTCTGTCAGCCAAAAAGCATCTGGAAAAAGCACTCAGTCAAAAAGGTGCAATGACACAGATTACTGCTGCCGGGTCTGTATGGGGTCCTCACTTCTGAAACAGTGCAGATGACAGAAACATCTTTAGAAACAGCCTGCCTGGTTGCCTGAGGTTTTGATGAAAGGGCAGGAGAAAGGGTGAGAAAAGGTTTGTGATTCCAGTGGAACATTGAGAAGAAGTGTTTCGCCCTTGTGACCAGCATCAATTAGGTTTTGCCTGGGTTTAACTTGCAGCCAGCTGCTTTTAATCCAAAACTTAATTTCCTGTAGGCATTTTACTGCTGTGAGTAACAAAGATACCACTTAGAAGTGGAAGGAATAGACCTTTGCATGGCAAAGGTTGGCTCTGAAGGGCTAAAATGAATTAAATAGCCAGCAAATTACATCTGTCCCTTCAGTCAGTCTTAGGGTCTTAATTTAGATGAGCTCCTACTGAAGTCAGAAACTTCTGCCCCACAGCAAATGAGTAAAGCTCTTAGGATGTGGTACTTAACCAGAGTGCACAACCCATTGTTAATTCCATTATGATAACTGTATTTTACTCACCTGTGAATATAACAGTGTTTAAGCTCGATTTTCCCCATAACTCCATGAAATGAACCACATCCCCAAACCGCAGAGAGGGATGTCCAGTGAACACCACACACGGCTGCTTGAAATCATTGCTGAAGTCTCCATGGATGCTAGGATAATGCTTCAGTTTGTTTGTCTGAATGAGCTGGAATAAAAACAAAAATCCAGACATTACACATTTGTCATGCCTCTGTGCTCTGTGTTTATCTACATCAGATTGGGCTACTTCTAATTGACCACAGAGTCCCACCCTGCACACACCCTTGATTTTCCAACAGATTTAGTCATGACTATTCTAAATGTTATGAATAGTAAATCACAGTATGGGGCCAGGTGCCTCCAAGTCCTTGCTCTCATTTCTTTGGTACCAGCAGTTTGGTAACTGAGAGGAAACTCTACAAACACTCCCTGCTTAGTTTCCTGGAGTGAGCAGAGTGCTCAGCTGCCAAATGCAGAATAAGCATCATTTTTCCTATTTGCCATGTCTACAAAGAGCTCTGGGCACTGATGTTTAACCTGTTTTTCTTGCATCACAGTAGCACCAGACAATTTTGCCTTCAGCAGTGTGCTGCTATGACTTTCACTGCTATGAGGGATTCACACCAAGTCAAGTCTTCTGCAAAAAACACGTGAAAGAACAGGCTGACTTGCCCCTCCTTAACTATCATAGAAACTAGTAGTAACAATGAACTAAGAGCAGTAAGAAGCAATCAGACTGTAATGAACTATGGACGTGGGACAGATTTAGGCACTTTCTGGACAGAATTTTGCTTTATTTTACCTGTCACTGTGTCCTAACCTGCAAAACAGAGTTCAACCTAAAAGGCAGTTTAACAGACTAGTCTGCTAAGCACTTTCTGAGAGTATTTTGTGAGTGTTTTATTGGCAGGTGTCATCCCCGGCCTGTAAATAGCAGTAAATAGAATTTTCTTCAGAAGCATTAAATCTAACACAGCAAAACCCCTCAGTGAACAACAAAGAACGTATGTGGGTATCACAGTATCACAGTAATGATGAGGCTGGAAAAGACCTTAAAGATCATCCAGTCCAACCTAAAACCAACCAACCAACCACATCATGAGTATGAAAGAGGAGAATGGTATTTCCTTTTCTTGCCTGTGTTTAAAGGAGGGTGGGTCTGTTTATCAAAGATCCCTCACTATTTTCCTGTCTCCTGCCTCACACTACGAATTACAGAATTCCCTACATACGGGAATTCTACATTTTGAGAATCAAATGACTCTATATTACTCTTTGTCCTAACATAATGGATTTTCAAGAGAGGAACTAAGCAAGAGCATTGTGATAGGCAGCTCTTCTGGTCTGTCAGAGCTGTAATTCATCTTTCCAGACACTCTTAGCTGTTTTTCTGGCCGTGATAGATCCAGCTGAAGATAATGTGGCAACATGGAAAGGAACAGAAAGCTGAGAATTCTGGAGCTTCTTTAAGCCTCTTAGGAACTTGTTTACAACAAAGCACTTCAGAACTTAAGGTTATTACCCAATTAGGTCCCTAACTGGATTTAGCATCACTAAAAAAAGTAGCAACTCCCCTGCTCAAATCCTGGCTGTTAGCATCCAAAGACACGGTTTGGAACTTGAACAACATACCCTTCTAATGACAGAAAGACAGAAAGCTGGCTGCACAGAGGTGCCAATAAGTATTTCTCCTTATCTTCTACATGTTTGGCCTCCTTTAAGCTCCCAACAGCCAATGTGTTGCTATGTTTGTGCATTCCACTTCCCCCGTGTCCTCTTTGTAATGTTGTGCAATAACAAAGTGGCTGGAGTAGAACTGGACTGGGATAATTCCTTCTGGGAGTTTACCTAAGATGGAAACTGTAGGTGAACACAGCCATAACTCCCACATGGATCCCTGTATCATAAGGAAAGGAGCAAGGCCCTACACTTTCTGCACCTTGCAAGAAATAGCAAATTCTTATTTAATCTTGAAGAGGGAAACGTTACAAAACCATCCAATAACTGCTCTGGCAGTTAATATGCACTGAATAGTGAAAAGATTTCTGCAGTTAAGGCTGGTAAAGACTTCTGAATAACACATCTGGAGCGCAGTATTTTAATTCTAAACTTAGCTTCAATAATAAAAACTGCAGTTTAGCAGACAACAAGCAAACTGAATCTGATCCCATAAAATCATGGCATTTAAAAGAATGAGGAGGAAACAGCCCCATGACACTTTTCCTTGGTGTTTTGTTGTTTTGATGGAAGCAAAAGCCTCAAATTTGAAGCTGCAAATGTAGTTACATATGTTTGTATATAGCACCCACATCTCTGCCAGGATTTGAGGGCACACTCAATGTGCAAAACCATTTTCAACATCCCATTTCACTGCTCTATCAAAACAAATGTTTGCTGTTTGTGAACATAAAAGCTGTTTTCATAGCATTATGGAATTATAGAAACGTTTAAGTTGGAAAAGACCTTCAATGTCATGAATTCCAACCATTAACCCAAGCTCACTCCTAAACCATGATCCTAAGCTCCAGATCTACATGACTTTTAAACACACCCAGGGATGGTGATTCAACCACCCCCCCTTGGGCAGTCTGTTTGAAGGCCTAATATGTGAGGGGTGGGTGTCAGGAGGATGAAGCCAGGCTCTTCTCAAGGTCATCGGGTGCCAGGAGAAGGAGCAATGGGTGCAAGCTGGAACAGAGGAGGTTCCATAGAGGTATCAGAAGGAACTTCTTCCCAGGGAGGGTGATGGAGCATTGGAACAGGCTGCCCAGGGGTCTGTGGAGTCTCCTTCTTTGGAGACATTCAAGACCCACCAGGATATGTTCCTGTGTGACTTTGTCTAGGTGATCCTGCTGTGGCAGGGGGATTGGACTAGATGATCTGTTGAGGTCCCTTCTGATCCTTAATGATTCTAATGGCTCTAAACCATCAAGCTTATCCTCACGACCAACCTAAACTTCCCCTGGTGCAACTTGGAGTAATTTCCTCTCATCCTATCACTTGTTACTTTGGAGAAGAGACCAATCCCCTCCTCACTCTAACCTCCTTTCAGGTAATTGCAGGCAGCAGCATGGTCTCCCCTTAGCCTCCTATTTATCAGACTAACCAGCCCCAGCTCCCTCAACTGCTCCTCACAAGGGCTGTTCTCCAGACCCTTCACCAACCTTGTTGCCCTTCTCTGGATCCACTGCTGCACCTCAATTTCTTTCTTGTGTTGAGGTGCCCAAAATTGTACCCAGTACTCAAGGTGTGGCCTCACCAGTGCCCAGTACAGGTGGACTTCCTACTCCCGCTGGCCATGCCACTTCTGACACAAGCCAGGATGCTGTTGTCCTTCTTGGCCACCTGAGCACACTGCTGGCTCACGTTTAGTTGATGATCTTTGAATCCCTTCCTATGTTTGTAGAGAGGCAGAGGATCTCTCAGACAGTTTTCAGGACCTTTAATTATTGTCTGTCTTCTTTTTAATTTTTTTTCCCTTTCCAGACACAAAGCATGTAGCAGGGGTGCACTGTTTCTGCCTGGGGTGCTAACCCAGGAGGGAAAAGGGACACATGTTGAATCAACAGTGCCATGTCCTGAGGGGAGGTGAGTTTGGTTTTTTCTATCTTTTTCTGTTGGAAGACCTTTTCTCATGAAGTCTACTGAAGCCCCACACCTTAGCTCAGAATCTCTCATTCTCTCACCAGAAAATCAGTGGCTATAGCAGGGACAAAAAGCTACAGAAACCATTTTACAGGCGTTCTGCTTGCTCCAATGATACAGCAACTGGTAGACTTTAGAGTCTAGAGTGAAGTCTTTTCTGATTACCCAGTTAAAATTACATGGAGCTGAATCTGCAAACCAGGTCCAAAGGAATTTCAAAAATCATCAATACATTTGTAATGATTTGTACATGTCTTTTCTATTTACACGAGATGGACTTGTATGAGCACAAGCATCATGTTCAGACCTCCTTCCTGTACCAAGCTGGGGCCAAAACCAGTGCCTGGAATTGAGCCAACCGGTCTTGCCAAAACTGATTTCTGGAAACCAGAGCATTTTTCTACAAAAATAACCATCACCAACTGAAAGCTTCAGAGATAGAGGATGCTAAAGTACCAAACTGAGACTGGGGAATGCTGTGGTTTCTCTAACTCCCAAATGGTTATGCTTCCCTTTAAAGCAGTAGACTTGATTTACAGGGTCAGCAACTGCTGCTATCAACAGCATAAATCTCCAGAGCCTTTGTGTACCCTTTATTGAAGTGAGCCAAAATACACTGCTATTTACTCTGTATGTGTGTGTGCTCTGTATCGAGAATTTTCAACAGATGTGGTTCTTATCAGCACATGAGTGATGCATTTATTACCTCACCTCCCTCACTCCCTTCGTAAAATCAACACTAACAAGGGCTGAATTCTATGTAATTCTGTAAGACACACCATAATACTACAGAATCACCTGCTTCCAAGTATTTATTGCTCTGAATGCATTACGCAGGAACTGGTGTATGGTGGAGGGGATCAAAGATGAAGAAGACAAATACTAGTATTTAAGAACACAGAATCAATATTACTCCCACCCTGGTTATTTTTTGAGTCAGAAAATGAGGCTTTTTATAGCCATTTCTCTCAGATGTTGCTAAAGACAGTAAATCCCAGTTCCTCCTCTACTGGCAAATACTGATCAATATAAATTATCTTTCAAATTTTTCTGTTGCAGACTTTTAGAGAAGTCTGGATTCGCTTATCTTACAGCCTGAAATTGAGCAGAAAAGGAGCAAAAGCTTCTCATTTTGCTTTGCTAGAACATTTTGAGTATTCATTTCTTCGAGGAACATCCACAAAAGGGATAACATAGAGCGTACAACCCAGGGGTCCTATTGAAATAAATGGTTGAGGAGATGGCTTAACCCTCAGGCGTGACTGTGTTAGGATGGGCTTAAAGAATTTGGGAAGATATCACAAGCTGGTTCTGGAATACCAGAGTAATATTTCTAAACAAAATAAATTACTGATTTGTGCTCCATACTATTTCAGCAGAACTTAGAGCTGAGCATACTTAGACAACTGATCCTAGAAAATAACTGATCCCAGTGTCTTGGAAGTGAAAGCCACCAACTCCCTTTTCCAGTCTGCTGCATTCACAAGCCATTTTTATCTTTGCAGAAGCTTCCAACACGATATCAGTCTGAGCTCCTTCTCCCTGCTACCTATCACAGTAAATGGTGGTGAAAAATTGAACTGCCACTGTTGCTAAACGTAGGGGAGATCCATCCACAGAGTGATCTATCCTTTCCCTAAGTGACTGTTTCTCCACTTCGACAGTTTTCCTCCTGAGAAATCCATGGCTGCAACAGTCCTGCTTCAGATCCTGACTGCCTACAACAGCCACAGAAACTCTTGTCCAGCAGTCACAGAGAGAAACACCTTCAAAAAGAAACTCTTTTACCCTGTGCACTGCTAAACAGATGCCACTGAGATCTCAAAACCTGTGTAAGAATCTGGACATTCCATTCATACTAACCTCAGTCAGAACTGATGTCCAAATCATCACTACAAAGCTGAAGCACTTTAGCTCATGTCGCTTAGCCATAACAGAGGGAAGGTATATTTCCTGTTAACTCAGAGGAAACAAACTACTGTCCCAAAAAATTTTACACAGTGATCACATGGGAAGAGATAATGATGAAAAACTACTACTACATTGAAGCAGAAGTAACAAGGAGAGAGCAGAAGTGGTTTGGATTCTCTGCTAGTATGTCTAGGTTTACTTAGCAGAGCAGAACCATGAGTTAGTTCAAATCAGATAACATAAATCATTAACTTGGAAGATTCCATGCTAAGAGAATGAGAATGCTTCAAACAACTTAATGCAGAGAGAAGCATAAGAAGAAACAAAACCAATGATTGTAAAGAAGATGAGATACTTTATCCTCCTGTAACAATACAAAGAGGTAATTAAGCGCAATACAAAATGAGATCATATAAGATTAAAGGAAGTGACTGCTCTTTTCTAGCATAGGTCAGGCACCCATGGAATTCATTCCTTCAAGAGACTGCATCAACAATTTGGGGGATTTTTGCCTTGTTTGTTTTTAAATCATGTTGTTTATAAACCTAAAAGGAACATCACATTTCAAGACCAGGATGCATGCTGGGCTGGACTTGTTCTGTAGATAATTAGAAGCTGATTTCCTGGCCTGTCCCTTTCTGAGGTATCATGCCAGGCATGTTATTAACGTCTGCTAATAACCAAAGTGGCATGTCTGAGCAATTCCCTATTTTCTTCCAACAATCTAGCAGCTAAGCACATCCTTTCCTGATGGGCAATTTCCGTGTAGGTTACATTGCACAAGACTCCCATTGCTTTGAAAAAATGTAAAGGCAATTCTCCACTAACAACCTATCCAATAGAAATGATCACTCAGTGTCTGCTTCTGACACTCATTAAAAATTCCCTTAAGTGCCAGTAAACAGAGCTCCTGATTGTGAGACTGTGGAGTCACAGATTTAGAAAGAGACAAAATAAAGGAAGACAAAGACAAAATTAGAAAGAGCCTTTTTTTGGCTGTGGCTGCTGACTAAGGCTCTGACTTAGTAACTGGAATACTTGAACCCAAGTTCTTGCTCCCTCCTAGACTGGTGGTATGGCCATGAACATGTTATTCAAGCCAAGTTCATATCATTGTAAAATCACAGAATGGTTTCATTTGTAAGGGACCCTTAAAGATCATCTAATTACAATCGCCCTGCCATGTGCAGGGACATGCCTTACTGGACCAGTTTGACCAGAGCCCCATCCACTTGGTCTTGAACACTTGCAGGGATGGAGCATCCACAGTCTTCTTAGGCAACCCACTCCAGTGCCTCAGCACCCCCAGAGTGAAGAATTTCTTCCTGAGATCTAATCTAAACCTCTCCTCTTTTAGTTTGAAACCACTCTCCCTTGTCACAGTATCACAGTAATGGTGAGGCTGGAAAAGACCTTAAAGATCATCCAGTCCAACCTAAAACCAACCAAGTAACCCTAAACATCTATCACCACACGCTCTAGTAAAAAGTCCCATTATGGTATCAAGTCCCCAGTGGTATTAATCATAGAATCATCAGGGATCGGAAAGGACCTCGAAAGATCCAGTCCAATCCCCGTGCCACAGCAGGGCACCTAGACCAAGTCCACACGGGTTTTAAATGTCTCCAGAAAAGGAGACTCCACAAACCCCCTAGGCAGCCCCCTCCAGTGCCCCGTTACCCTCACTGAGAAGTTATACAATCAGTTAGGGTTGGAAGGAACTACAGGATCATCCACTTCCAACCCCCCTGCCATGGGCAGAGAATCAAAAGGTACCCCACATGGCAACTTAGCTCTGGTGAGCATGGGTGTCATGCTGTCATCACTCATTTACATCCATCTTAATATGCTCTGGTTGTTTAAAACCAAACTAAACAAAACCAGATCTGCAAGGAGCAGTTGGATCTGGCACCCTCAAGAGTGTTTGAACTTCAGTGATTTATGATCTCAGGAAGAGCACTAAATGAAATAGCTTATTCCCGGCCATTACTTTGTTTTGCTTTTGCTATTAGGCCAGGCTTTTGAACAAGTTTAACTATACACTTAGGGCTCCTGCCTCCCATCATACAAACTGGTTTTGCAAAACAGCCTGCATGTACCAAGAATTAGCAATGAAGAGATCCATTTAACTCATTATGGGGTGGGAATATTACAGGTTACTCCCTTTCCCAGTGTTTATACAGCAGTTCGGAGTGAATACATCCCCCCTCCCGCGTAATCTCAGCTGTGTTAGAGCACTCACTGTGAGATGTGCAGCACTTACTTCAGACGCAGCTTAGCGCTGAAACACCTAAAGGCTGCAACCATGAGGATGTGCATACACAGTGGATGGCATAATTCAGTGCATTTAAGGAAAACCTTAAGCAAAAATGTAAGGAGCCAAAGAATGCCTTCCTATCATTGATAGCCATGGGTCTAGACAAAGCTGGTTATACACCTCACGATAAAATGTCCCCAGCTTTGTGAGTACATCGATTTGGCCTTGTCAACTGAAGCCTGTAGCAGGCACATTACTCCCTCTGTGCTCTGCATTTTGTCATGAGGCAACAGATTTGTTATCCACTGCTGTGAGCCCTATCCTAGATAATTACCTTGATCTGCACATGAAACACAGAGGAACATCTCAACAGCTAAACAACAATTTGGCAAAATCTCATTATCAACAGTCCCCTGGAGAATTTAAAATGTCCTAAAAATTAGAGGACACAGTTATCGTTCTAAACACAAAGGCCCATCATGTAAGATGGGTTAATTAATCCAGTCTTTGACAGCTGCATGTTTGGCTTCTCATTTTTGGAAGGGATTTTGCTTGAATCTGCCAGTTCCAGTGCATACTGGGAAGTAAAATTTCAAAGCAGTGCCTTTGGTAGAATCTAAGCTGTCAGTGAAACCAGCGACCCTATGGATCAACAAGGACACCCCAGAAAGCAGAGATACAGGAGAAATTAGAACGCAGAATCTGCAGCATGGCTGAAGTCTTGTCCTCAGAGATCAGGCTTTGGAATTGATTTATCTTGTATGAATTAATTTTTTGGTTACAAACAAGTGATGACTAAGTGGTTTGCCCTGCAGTCTGCACTGTTCTTGGTACCAGATTATACATAATTCACTGCACATCCCACTTGATGCATTCAAGCATCTGGAAAGAGTCAGGGCTTCTAGTCAGATCCTACTTCAAACAACTCCTTTGAAGCACCTACCGATGGTATGGTGGACAATGGCAAATTCCAGGACAGGTCCCTGGATGAGATATCTCAGAGGAAAAGAAAAAAAGCCTGAAAAAGCATTTAATCTCTGGATTCTTCAGCCTGCAACAGCTGCTCTGCACATCTCATCAGTTTTGACAATGAATTAAAAGAGCCAGTTTTCTGAGACCACATGTCCCAAATGGCTCACTGTCCCACAAGAGGAGAACTTAGCCAAAATAATTTCTCAGTCCCATTTCTTCCTTTTCCAGTCTGTCTCTGGTTTACTTCAGTGGGCAATCTACCTGCCCCTAGCAATGAAAGAGATTTCCTTTCTTTAACAACTCTTAGAGTTAACTCTGAAGGCACAAGTTAAGCCACATTTATTTCATGTCTAGCTGGCTGAAATTTCTTTTCAAATTATTATTTTATCACAGGGTGTATCCCTTCTATATATGTTGGAGGGGCATCCTACCACCCAATCACAGGAGCCTTATTCCTCTTTGCTTCACTAGGACACTAGCTCAAGTAATTTAATCTGAAATTGCCACTGACAGCACCCAGTGCTGCAAGCTTTAACTTTTTTATATTAAACATCTCTTTCAAGATAACCATTTCTCCTGCAACAGACAACATGGTGCCTGTTTCAGCTGGGGAGGCAGGAGCTGGGATGACTAAGCCGTCTCTGATAACAGCTCTCAGCTCTACAGACTGTGAAATAAACTGCTTGAACAAAGGCAATATTCGTGGCTGCAGTGTGATAAGAGCAAACGTTCAACCATGTGCAGGCCAGATAGGCTTCTGTGAGGGAAGAGGTTAAACAAGTGAGCACATGTCAGTTAGATGCTGAAATAAACACCGTGATAATTTCTGAGTTGAGGGCACACCATCACTCATTCCTCCCCCATGCTCTCAAATTAATCACAGAAAGCAAAGGGGAAAAAAACCCAACCCACTTGTATGAATAATGGCACTGAACTATTAAATAGCAGGAAAACAACAGTCACAACGGACTGTTCCAGAAACACACTCTCTCTGTGATTATAGCCTGCAGCAAGACCACGGTGTACTTACCTCAGCATGGGGAAAAGGAGGTTCTGGAAGATAAACCTTTGTTTGTTTGTTATGACACAACCTTTAAAAGAAAAGCAAAATAAGCTGGGTTAGAGAGACGCAGGACATCGTGTGGTAGCTGCTGCCATCTGCTGCTCAACTTCTGGAAAAAGCCATTTTGTGTCGGACATCAGGTGCAAAATCACAGATACGGTTTGCTGCTCCCAGTCTTTGTGTTCAGAGGATCATCACCAGGTAACTCAGTCATAGATTATTTTGAGGAGGTGCAGGACAGCTGAAAGTGATTTTGTACACACTATGGAACTGTAGCCCTTTGCTGCTGGAGACAAAAATGTGACTCAATGCTCACGTAATTCCATAGTCCAGACCTCAGCAGTTTTAGCAAAGCCAAATCTACCCATCAACAGAAAAATTCCAATTGTCTCAATCCACTTAGCAGCAATGTCTTCTGTTCTTCATTATCTGATTCCCCCATGCATTTGCATTCTGCAGCTACAACGTTGGTAAACTGCCTCTCGCCATGACATAATGCACACTGTTACCTGCTATTTACACCAATCATTTATTATTAAATCATAAATATTGAAGGTTTCTGATTAGCTCAACCTAGACGCCTGATTCGTCCTACTGCAGAAGTTAAAAAAGGTATTTGCCAGAGGTCTGTGTGACATTACAATTACCTGCAGTGATGCTGTCCTGGTGGCTTTTTCTGGGAAACATCAACCAGCTCATACTTTCTTCACCTCATTAAAAAGCAGTAAGCCTGGATCTCATTAAATTTGATAAAGCCTAAGAGGTACTAAGAGCAGAACATTTCTTTTAGCTGACTAAACAGCAGAATTGGAAGGCTGAAATCCCTGAATTTCAGACTCCAGTTCTGACCCCAAACATCTGCTTTAGAAATGTTCAACCTCTGTCTCCATTTCCACCTAAGTAAAGCATTCACCTAACACAGAAGTATTTGGAGATCAGCTAAGGTTGGTTCAGTCAGGAGAATCAAAAAATACTGGTCTTTGAACATTAGAGTGTCTTAATTGTGCCAGACAGACACAGCAGACAGATCCACCCAACTAGCACATGACATTTCTGCTCCTTTGACAGTATTATTACAACAAGAACTATGCAGCCATCTCTTCAGCTGCTACTGAAATGAAATCAGCATCTAAGATACCAAACAACTGTTTAACTATAAACTGTGTGAGTCGACACACCCTGGTGAGTACACGAAGGTTGGCCAGGTCACTGAGGCTTGATTTTCCTGTTTCTGCTGAAGTAATGTGTTTGAAAGATTTCAGTCTTCCTCACAGTTCTCCTGAGGGATCAACTCACTTAAGTTTACCAGGATCTCTCTTTTCTTTCCTGTACTCCAGACTTAAAAAATGTGGAGCAGAAAAAAGGAAGGCAAAGCACAATTTCTCTATTTCATGACTTACAGTACATGCCCACTTGCAAGAATTTAAGAACAGTTACAAGTGGTTGGATTCTCCTTTCCCTGGCTCAGAATCACAGACTAGTTGAGGTTCGAGGGGGCTTCTCGAGATCATCTAGTCCAATCCCCTGTCAAGCGCTGTCCATTAAAGCAGGTCACCCAAGACTCTGCACAGTGGGGTTTTGGTGTCCCCACAGACAAGAGGCTCCACAAACCCTCTGTACAAACTTTTCCAGTGTCTTAAATACTGCACCAGTATAATCTTCCCATCAAAGGTTTATACACATTGCTAAGGCCCCCATGAGCCTTCTGTGCTCCAGGCTGAAGAATCACAGCTCTCTCAGCTTCTTCTCATCTTTGTGGCCCTGTGCTGATCTTCCTCCAGTAAGCATATGTCCTTCTTCTACTGGGGAGCCCAGATCTAGACACAACACTCTCCAGGTAGCCTCACCAGTGCTGAGCCAAGAAAGATCCCCTTCCCTCAACTGACCCGTTGACTAGGCTTGGTCTAATGCAGCCCACGAAACTGCTGGTTTTTTGTCATGAAAATGCATTGCTAGCTCAGCGAAAATAAGTTTAAAACATCTATTTTACTTATACAAGGAGACTGTAGTACAATTTTGGGGGCACTGTGCAAAAAGGAACAGCTAGAATTCACTCAAGGACATCATTTAATCAGTTCAAGTAGCAAAAAGGGCAGATTATTTGAGTTTGCATGTTCTATAGGAAACGATGCTTCCCTAATTATAGAACATCTACTTACACACACATGCACAGTCCTGTGACTCAAGAAACGTGTTCACAATTCCAATCAAGTCTATCTTAGAATATGCCAAGCAGAAATAATCTGCAGATATCTATTTACCGTAGCTGAGGGCATGAAAAAAAAGCAGCCCTTTAACACCTACCATTCGGCAAAGATCTGCGAGAACTCAAGGGAGCTGTTGGCAACAGGTGAGATGAAATAAAAAGGGATGTTGGAGAGTCCGGCAGAGTCGATATACTGATAGAGGCACTCCAGCAGGTCATATATTACTCCAGAGGGGTAACAGGGAACCAGCACATTTCCTCCATTCCGGACAGTCATAGCTACAGCAGAGAGAGTAAGAAAATCAATTAAATTAAGAGGGTTCATATTAAAACTTTGTAATAGAATTCCTTTAAGCCAAATATTACATAAGGTATAGAAATAAGGTCCTGCATGAATTAGCAAAACACATTATGGACACGAATTGGAAGACTCTGATCATTACATACATTTATTTACTGCCTTCTCCAGGCTCAGTGGAGCGATTACACTCCATTAGCCAGAGGACACAGAACAGATTGAGTACGCACAATATTCTTGACACGAGAGGGCAGTCTTGCATCGGTACGTGAAAATAAATGAGTGACCCAAGCCTCCTCACCAACAGAATCGGCACTGCTCCACCTCTTCGCTGTCAACCAGAGGAGGACAATAGCTCACAGGTCTCTGAAAGCACTACCCATGGCAGTGTGTTCTGCACTCAGTTCTCAAATGAGCAGCTGAGGATTAAAAGCCAGAAAGAGGTAGGGGAGCCCTTCTCCTTCTTAAAAATAATATTTTTGTCCTTTCAAGAATGATTTGAAACGTCAATGAACTGTAGACAGCGTGGGACTACAGAAAAACAAGGAAGGAAGTACGCTTGCTCTGTAATCGAGGCAGATTGAGTACAAGGGCAAAAACAAGTACAGAGCAAATGTTTTGTTGTTCGAGCTGAATGAACCATAAAAATGCTGAACCTTAGGGGAAAGTGAAAATACCTCATCCAGCTCACTGAGAAACTGCTGCCTCACTAGGATTTCATCTGGGGTTGTGGGGTAACACCATTTACTGATGCTAATTGCATTCCGTATCACACATGAAAAGCTGGGAAGGAGCCTGAAAAAGGCTAGATTGCATCCTGTCATAATCACCTCCTTGACTTGACATTGCCTACAAGCTTTGAGGGGTAAAGCTTTAGCGCATTAAGAGTCTTTTTGCCCCACTTAAAATGCTCAAGGAAGATTTTACGTTTAAAGTCTGGGGAAATGCACGGTCTCTGCAGTAGTATTTTCACACTAAGGAGTATTTTCTCGCATTGAAGAAGCAGGAGGAAGAGCTTTCACCTGCTCTATAGGCTGATTAAAGTATTCATCCAGGTCATGAAAAATGTGGGTGTCATTCCTAAGCTGTAGAGTTTGAATTCATAGCTCTCCCTTCTTCACAGCCACAGTGCAGGAATCTCCATGCTTCTTCTGTTCACAACAACCAAAAAGTCAATGTTCCTGAGGCCACAGAGAAAATAACGGAGAGTACAGTCTTGGAGCAGACACCAACTTTTCAGTTCCTGGGAAAGCTATAGAGCTGATTACTGCTCATTTATATAAAATCACAGTCCAGGGAGAGAAGTACTCCTACAGCCAGCTGCCCTACACTTGTACATGACACAGTGACACCTGGTCAATACTCCTAGTCCCCAGGACAGGAAAGGACAGTGAGACAGCTGTCCCATCACTAACAATGCTCTGCATGACAACCTTTTGGCTTAGGATACACTACATATACACTATACGGTTTCTTGGTGCAGGATTATTTGTATGTACTTTGGTCAGCATAACCAAGCTCTGGTTCTTGAGGTTGATCTTAAGAGGCTACATAAAGGGCTAAGAATTACCTGCCAGCTTCTGCAGAAGGAGGATGAAAACCTTTACAAGCATATTGCATTTCACGCAAGCAGCAAGTCCAATCTGTCTCTCTGCACCACTGTGGCAACTTTCTGTAGTTGTCAGTGAGAGGACACGTCTATCTGAAAGCTGTTTAAAGCCCAATTTATCTCTGTGACTGATGGATGCACTCTCTTGATAAAAGTTGTATAATAATCTTGGCATTTCAAATTTAGTCTCCTTCAGTAGCTCCATAACAAGTTGTTCAATTTACAACTCACAATGAGATACTTGCTTTTCGAACAGCTGCCACCACAAGGTCAAGTTGGCACCTAAAAAGCAAACTGTGCTCTTTTCTGCTTTATATAAACATGCACACACGCACACAGAGGCACGACCGCACACGCACACAAAATATCACAAACTGTCCCTACAGACAGCCTGGCAATTTTGCTGATGATGCCCAAGGCAATGTAAAAATACAATTGCTTTTCTTGAGCTGCAGAGTGCTCATGCTGCAGTGCTGAGCACAGAGAAAAGGGGTCTGGGCTGAACTGAGAGGAACTTGGAGATGAGGCAAAGCATGGTTTCAGAATTGTTCAGCGTTAGAAATGACCTTCAAGACCATCAAGTCCAACCATTAACCCAACTGTTCCAAGCCCACCCCCTAAACCCTGTCCCTAAGCTCCAGATCTATGATTTTTAAACACATCCAGGAACGGCAATTCAGGCCTGATGGCCCTTTCCATGAAGATTTTCTTAATGTCCAAACTAAACTTCCCCTGGTGCAACTTGAGGTCTATCACTTGTCTTATCACTTGTCACTTGAGAGAAGAGATCAAACCCCACCTCTCTACAACCTCATTTCAGGCAGTTGCAGACAGCAAGGTTTCCCCTCAGCCTCCTTTTCTTGAGCCTAACCAGTCCCAGCTCCCTCAGCTGCTCCTCACAAGGTTTGGTCTCCAGGCCTTTCACTAACCTTGGTGCCCTTCGTTGGACCTGCTCCAGCAATGTTGACACTTCCATTTCCGTGCTCCACAACACACCGCTCCCTGAGGATACATGCTTTTGAGAAATCCCCACTGTCTCCTTTCGGAGACATTTTGGAAATGAGAAAAATGTATGAAAGCTATTGTGCCCGGCTCAATACTACGGTATTGCTTTTCCCAGTAACAACTTGCACTTTGGACTGTTTTATGCTTTTGAAACAAAACTGAGTCAGTATTGTGCTGATGCAGGGCAGATGTGCAAAACACTGCTGGTGCTCTGTAAGTCAGCCCCACCAGTTATTATTCACAAAATTATTTCATTTCTTCAGGTCAATGTGTTTTTTGGCAGATAGAACTCAAATTCCTGATTTTTACAATGCTGTGTAACATATATATTTAAGCTTCTATCTCCAAAGAATCGCCGAATGGTGGGAGTTGGAAGGGACCGCTGAAGATATCCAGTCCTCCCCCACTCCTGCTAGAGCTGAATCTTCCCTTGATCTTCACTAATTTTCTATTTTTTCTGCATTTTCCTCATTCAAGATAGAAGCTGACTTGAAGATCTTCATAAAAACCCTCAAAATAGGCCAGAATGTTTCTGTAAACCACGAGAACTTGTGCAGATAAATACTCGCCTGTACCTACCTGCACGTGTAACACTTTTATTTACGTCCATTCATCTTTTGCATTTTCCTTTCGCCCAAACTACACTGCTAAGATTTCATTTAAGTTTTAAAATCATTTTAATTAACAACAGTGTCTTCAAGACATGGGTGACCACCAAGGTACTTCCTAGAGTCCAGCTGCAGCAGAATTGGCAGCAGTGCAACACGCATTTGACTCCTCGGTCTCTCTGTCATGAAGTCAAACATTTCAGCTTAGAATTGCTTCCTTGGTGGTTTAAGGTAAGATGACAGGACGTGACCATGCTACCATCTGTCAGTGGGACAGTAACCCCCACAGAGGTCCAGGAGAGACAGAGAAGGGCAGCACACCTGCTTCTAGCATCACAAGGTCACCAAAGCTTATCTGCAACAGCTCAGAGGGTACTAGAATTAACAATGCTTAAACACACAGAAAATCTATCTCTTAGGAAGGGAAGTCACAGGTATTAAGATTTAAAACAGGTTCAAGAGGAGGTTTAACAAGTTTCTGAAAGAGAAATCCACTGAACAGGACTAACTACAAAAAAGCCATGTCTGATTCAGGAAACTCCTGAAATAGAAATAGACGAAGGCTACGAGATTATAAGGGTTAGTATTGTATAATCCTATCCTGTTCTACTCGTCTCTAGACATCTGCTCATGATCCCTGCTGGAGCCAGGATGCGGGCAGAGAGGATCTTTGGTAGAATCCAAGAATATCATTCTTGTAAAATGCCCAAACATCTACTAACAGACATTTACACTACAGGGAATCATCCTGACCCTGCTATTTGTCTTTTCATATAAGCAAAACCCACATAATTCTACCTTGTACATTCTACAACAGGACTTACGGCTCCTGTTTCGTTTAAAACTTGTCCTGAACAGAGATATCTGGTTTGGATGTAGAGATGGTGGTTGATGGAGGAGTCTGCCACATCCCTTGTTTTATTTGCTATCTGCTACCACAGCAGTCTCATATTGGGACTCTGAGCTACCGGCATCTGTGGAGAGGCACAAGGACTGTAAAACGGGGGAAAAACATAAAGTTTTTTACATGTAAGAAGTAAGACTAAAAACTGTTTGTACTTCAGCCTTATTCTGCACCCTTGGGTAAGACACCTAAGTTTCTCCCAAACAAGGATCAGAACACTTGCTTGCGCTGAAAATTCCCTGATTTAGACTTCTGTCTTCTGATAATCTTTTTTCAACAATCCTCCTATCACAAGCTTTTTAGTCTTATTTTTAAAAAGCAGTTAGTTCAGAAATAAAGGGAGGATCTCTGATAAAAGAACAGGCAATACAGAGCAGAGGGACATAAGAAAGCAGTTTGATGACAGAAGGGTGAAAGCGCAGAGGAAGGTGGGGGAAGGGTAGAAAAGGAAAGAACAGCACTGGATGTGACATTCCAAGCAGGCTGGAAAATGCTGCCATTCACACTGATATCACAGCTTTGCAATTATCAGCTTTTCCAGCTGTGAAAGCATCTGATTAGGTTTTATATTTCTGGGGTCTATAAATATATCTTGATTATTTATTTTTTTTAAATAGAGATTGTGCTGTTTGCTTTTGATATATTTAAAAATCAGGTGTAAGAAGGGAAGCAGATGTGCTTGTTTTCAAAACTGAAAGTCATGTAAAAAGCACATCAAGATTTTACACTGGCAGATATACAGGAAGGAAATAGTAGTGTTTCATCTGGGAACAATATCCAAAACCTAGGCAACACGTAGTCTGCTGGCAGCTAAGCAACATACTTAGCAAACCAAGAGCAGCAGATGATTAAATCTCATTATACCTGTTCCATTCCAAAACATTTTAGGTACAACTTGTGTCTCTTCAAGCACTTACTGTATTAACGACATCAAGGAGCATGTCGTAAAATCTAAACAGGTAGTTTTATGCCAGAAGCTATAGCTGGACAACCTACTCATTTCCAGGAATCTCAGAAGTGCTTCCCACCCAAAGTAATGAATAAGAAGATAAAACAGGCAGAAGGCTTCTTCCAATGACCTACCCAAGTTGCTGCAGAACTCTCCTACCATGCCATCTGGGTTAGCAGTGGGGATCTGTGTAAGACCCGTCAGGATGAGAACATCACTGTTTTTAAGAGAAGCCTGGTCCATGGGCTAAAACAGAGCACAGTGAAAGAAAATGAGTAACATAAGAGTTGTAACAGGGGTTTCTCTGCTCAGCACCACGAAGACTGAAGTAACAGATACAGTGACCAAGACATGGAACACTTTACACTTAATGTTCCTCCATCTGTGGAAATCTAACTGGAGTTCATGAAAACACACACAAGTGTTTATCTGTCTGTTATAGCTCAAAACAAACAACAGAACTGTAATGGATCCATCTCAAAGATTTTCTGTAGACTAATCATTTAGTGGCCTTGGGAGCCGAACACTGCTAAGGCTAATTCGCTGAGGATGTAGTAGAACAGTCAGGAGTGGTCTGACAAGATTCTATCGCTGGCCACACTAGTTTTCCTTCTCAATTCCCTTTGCAAATCAAAGTCTCAGCTTTGATTTCCAGGGCTTGCTGTCTATACTGGCGGTAACACTCCTCAGCCACGTTGGGGATTCTCTTTACAGAATCACAGAATTATTGAGACTGGAAAAGACCTCTAAAATCACCAGGGCTAACATCACCATAACCACCTAGACCATGGCACTAAGTGCCGATCACCAGGACTAACATCACCATAACCACCTAGACCATGGCACTAAGTGCCAAGGCCAGTCTTTTCTTATATGTCTCCAGGGATGGGGACTCTACCGCCTTCCTAGGCAGTCCACTCCAATGTCTGATCACCCTTTTTGTGAGAAAGGGCTTCCTAACATTCAGCCTAAACCTCCCCTGGCACAGTTTAAGGGCATGCCTTCTCATCCTATCACTAGTTGCCCAGGAGAAGAGCTTGACCCCCACCTTTCTGCAAATTCTCTACAGGTAGTTGTAGAGGGTGATAAGGTCCCGCTGAGGCTCTTCTCCAGGCTAAACAACCCCAGCTCCTTTAGCCACAGGTACAAACCTAGATTGTGTGGTTAAAATGCTGAGGGCAGCTGACCCAAGTATCTCTCCATGCCACATCTGCTTCTGGGGGACAGAAGAATTTATATGCACACCATCTAGCTTGTGGCTCTCAGATATAGTTGAAGGACTAACAACTAAATCACCCAAGGAGGTGGTGTGGCAACTGGGCTACTGGCAGGCAGGTGAATGTTGAGGCAAACGTCGTGTCTGCCTCCACTGTACATAAAGGCTCACTCTTTTTTCACCGAGGTCAATCATTTGAAATGCTTTATATTGGCACTTTATTATAGCAGAATGAAAATGCATACCCACTTCTCTCCATTAGCACAGACAGAGCAGCTATTCAGAAATTACACTTAAGTGTTGACCTGATACTTGAAATTTAGCATAATTCAATTGTGCAAAGGCAAAATCTGCTTCTCTCTCTGCAGAGGTAGTACAGTGTTGGTGAAAAGTTAACTTTTAGCCTTGCTCTGGGATGGAATGCACTTCCCACAGCTACTACTCAAGCAAAGGTGAACAATTACAGGTAGCCATGAGGTATTTTATGGTTATTTAATTTCAATCGACTCTTTAATTTCAATCGACAGTCTCAAGGACCTTAAAGAACTTCTCCAAGAACACACTGATGAAGAGCTTTCCTCTACAGAACTTAGAAGATCACTGTACAGTTAATTCCTTTGCTTACAATTGCTCAGTGCCATTCTTAAGTGGCTGCGGAAGACCTTGCTCTGTTAGACACGCAGAGTATTTCATATCAACTTCGATGGAAGTTTACGCTGTGCACCACCTTGTGAGACCAGACCTGTTAGGTGAGATTTATTGCAATCTTTGACTCTCCATAGCATGTCTGTGAAAATGAAATGCCAATAATGCAATAAAAAATCATATTGAATTTGCCTGTGATAATGTACATAATGATTATGCCACATCAGATACGCATAATTTCAGCAGCTATTGTGCTGAGAGGGCTTGCATCGATTTTTGAGGGTTAATGTAAAGAATATGTCTTAAAAAGCTTTTAGTGACATGTCTGAACCTGTGCTGTCAACTGCTGTTCTCCACTTCAGTGGCATCAGTGTCAATTCTGGCCTCACTAGAAGGTGAGGGAAAATTTTCAATAGAAACCATCTGCCAGAAGGCAGAAGTAAAGGGAACAATTAATGGTGCCAGAACTCTCAAACTAACCCTTTAAAGCTCTTCAGTTATTTTCAGCAGCTATGAATACAGCCTTGCTGAACCTCTTCCTTGCACTTCTTAGAGACTCGCTGAGGATTTCACAAGATACTCCTGCTCGTTGCACCCAAGACAAACCCAACAGTGAGCTCTCACTGTGCCCAGTTCCAGCTAATTGGTACATCCCAGTCATGTCTAAGCTAACTGTTTCACTTTTTGTCTGTTAACAGAGACAGGCAGATCATTAGAAGTGCACTGTAACACTCTGCTGATTATCACAGAATGGCTTGGGTTGGAAAGGACCTTAAAGATAGCCTAGTCCCAACCCCCTTGCATGGGTGGAGACACCTTCACTAGAGCAGGTTGCTCAAAGCCCCAATTAACCTGCTCTTGAACATTTCAAGTGATGGAGTATCCATAGCTCTATATATATATTTACATAAACATATGCTGATTAACTAGATACAATTTCTAAAACAAAAAGCAGTGACTGCTTTCATACACTGTTACAAGATCAGAATTTCATTAAGACTGCTCACCATGATTCTGTGGAGAAACAAGACAAACAGCTTTTTAGTCCCTGATGAAAAAACGCTGATTTGTTGAACACAATTTTGACTCTGTGCCACTCAAGATATTGTTATCATTACGCATTGTCTGTCAAACATCAAAGAGATGAAGAGCTGGTTGGCAGCTCACAAAACCCACTAGTCATTACAGAATCACCATATTGTAGGAGTGTGTACTGGTGTAGACAGGGATTAACACCAGGACAAAAACTATCCTTTGTCTTCCAACAACCATCTGGAAGCAAACATCAGATATCCCGATGTGTGAGTGATACATGGTACGTTTGTGATGTGGTAAGCACCAAGGAAGGCAAACTGAATGCCATTTCAACTATGTGGTAAGCTATTCCTTCAAACTATGTGTTAGGAAAAAATGGATTGCATGCTACAACATAAGGCTCTTGGAGAATCATAGAATGGTTTAGATTGGAAGGGACCTTGATGATCATCTAATTCCAACCCCACTGCCATGGGCAGGGACTATGTGAGCACGTGGAGACAAGCAACGCTGTCAGTGGGGTGAGGAGTTCAGGTTTCATCTCTTGTTGGCAAATAGAGTAGGTTCTCAGGGCTGCAGCCTACTGGCTACGCTCTCACCAGGCAATTTATTCACACACCACTCCCTGCCATGGGGAGGTAGTTTCCTTAAAAACAGGGTCTTTGCCTGAACTTTCCAGAATTCACCTTTGGAAAAAACAATGAAACACAGCCAGTCTGATGTGATCAACTATATCACCATTTCATGTAAATGAAAATGCTCTTGGTTACCAAACCTTCTCCTCACAGAAATACTCCATTCGTACATTGTCCAGTGCTGCTGCTGCTCACTCGCTGAAAGATGATGAAAGAGCACAAGCCAAGCCACACTGATGAGCAAAAGGGATTTAGAGGCTCCAATATATCACACATCGCTAAGTACTGCCATACTATTAGGGATGGTTTATCTACAGCATTTGTTCAGCTCCTGAGATCAAGCTTTTAAATGAAGGATGCTCAGAAGCAAAGCTCTTTAGAAGATACGTTGGGGGAAATGACTTACTGATCCTGAACCTGACACATATTCTAAATTATTTTTAAATACCTCCCGCTAATATTGCTTTTAACTATTTTGACAACTTCTGAAGCACACAGCACTGCAAACTTCAAGCTGTTCTTCGCGCTAAGAATTTATGGATCTAGAGAGAATTAATTTACTGGAAATTACATCTACAGCACTATAAAGACTTTGCCCTTAGCAGAGCAGGGTGGAAAAGTTGGCAGCCAGTTAGCAATCATTTCTCCCAAGGAAAGGAAGGATGTTTCAGAAGTGATACAGAAGCAGTCTGCAAACTGTCTGTAAAGACTCTCCAGTGAAATATGGATTGTAAAAAAACCTTGTCACTAATGCTTTATTGTTAACTCTGTTGAAAATTTTCTATGTAAGAGAGAGAATTTCCCAGCTGGTAAATTTACTTCAACTCATTGATAACCGAATTTCATTGCTAACACAGGTATCTTAGTAAAGCTTCTACATTACACCTGATCCCAGCTGGAATAAACCCCTCTATTTTTCTTAAGCAAAGACACCTCCACCCACAGAAGAATCACAAAAGTCAGGGGCTGTACCTGAGGGTGTGTTGTAAGTAGAGAAGATCCTGAAACATAGGAAACCTTTTCATAGTGTGACTGGATAATCCAATTGGAACTTCCAAGAGCATAGCCTGAGCTGAGAGGGGTGACCTGCAAAGCACCGAACAGTTCCTGAAACACACAACAAGGGACATTAACTTGAGTGAGCTCCCAAGAGAAGTGAGAATAGGTCATCTTACATCAGTGATACTCATTCTAAAATTAGTTCTGCTATGTAAAGGCTTTATGAAGGCAGTTCCTTGAGCTTCTGTTGGCAGTTTTTATTTCCCCATGCTCTGAGAAATGCTTTTCCTGAGGTAGGGCCTTCACAAAGTCCTTTCCATGTGAATTCTACAGCACTTGAGTTCACACCGAACAGTAATTCTAAAGGGAGGAACCAAATGGGGTCTTGATCCTCTGTGTGCTTTTGCTGTATTGAAGAGGTTTGCAGGAGCTTTCTTCTTATCTTTGATGACTCTGTACTCCCTTAGTGAAATGTTACTGGTATTGGTCACCAGGAAAGAAGGAAGGACAAGTAGTTCTGTACTGATATAACACTCTGGGTAACACATTTTGGTGTGGAAAATACCAACCTTAATCTTTTTCTAATTTTATTTATTTCTAAATGCTATCTACTGACCATTTAGAAATAACACTCTGCAAACTTCAGTTTCAGAACTAAGCATACACAATCTGATAGTTGTCTCCTTCCCAGGTGTCATTAGCAAGTGGATTGCTTTATCTGTCCACAGTAATATGTTACACCGGTTTTGAAAGAGGAAAACAAGCCTCCCTGTATATCTCACTAATGTGATTTACTTTCTAGTTACTGAATAATAGAACAAGCATCTGATTCAAGCAGTACTAATGACTTTTCTAGTATCTTAATATATATTTGGATGTATTGCAAAATAAGGCAGGGTTTCTTCCCCCCAAGCATGTAAACCAAGGCTTTAGATTCTGCTGATATGCTGACCTGGAAAATGGGCAAACTGGTCTTGATGCTGTCATCAAGTTTTGGGTTAACTGGATAATTAGTAATTTACTATTTTAAAAGTTACATCTGGGAAAAGATAAAATATGTGTTTTTCACGGTAACTACAGAGGAATGATTGGCTTAAATGACCAGATTTAAAATCAGGTGTTCAGACAGTCAAAAATGATCACTAACAGTCAGCAGACAAGTCAGTAGCGGCTGGGAGTGTCTTCTCATACAGCATCACCCAAACACATATACACCCAAGTTAGCACACAGCACCACTGGTTACTGTTTCAAACTGCCTTAAACAGCAGCTTTCAGACTTCAGTAGCCCACTGCTTAGGAAAAGGAGCAAATAAAAAGTGTTGGGTACACAACTTTAACAAAACTTCTTATTTCTTACCACCCTGAGCAATAACAGCAGATATCACAGCTCACGTGCTGCCTAGAAGTGATAAGGAAACAGTCTACCTACAAACTATTGAATTATTCGTTCAGTTCATTCTAGAAACTGCACTGGATTCTAGTCAACAGCACTACTGATGAGAGACTGTTCACAAGGGTGTGTAATGACAGGACAAGGAGCAACAGTTTCAAACTAGAGCGGATCTAGATTGAATGCTAGAAAAAAATTCTTTGCAATGAAGGTGGTGAAACACTGGAACACGTTGCCCAGAGAGGTGATAGAAGCTCCGTCCCTGGAGGCTCTCACGGTCATACATGATAGGACTCTGAGCAACTTGCTCTAGTTAAAGATGTCCCTGCTCACTGCAGGAGCACTGGTCTAGATGACCTTTAAAGGTCCCTTCCAGCCCAACACATTCTATGATTCTATGATTTGAGACCACAAATGTTAGCTGGGAACAGTGGGAAAGGTGTTTTTGATGTTCAGGTGAAACCATTAGGTTTTGTTTACAATCCCTAATTTGCAGTATAAAAGAAAGTGGATGCTAAAGCACTCAAAACATTCCCAGAAGTGAGATACCGTAACTCAGAAGGGGATGTGGCTTACAGAAAGAAAGGATACAATCATTCTGTATATCCTCCCAGCTCTCTGCGGGCCAGCCATCAACTCCGAATTTGAAGGTGCGCTGCCTTAAAATTGGCCTCCCCAAGGAAGAGAAGAAACAAATGGATATTCCCTGATCTCACCAAACAAGAACCCACCCTGGGAGACAGACTGAGAGACATTCAGCATAATCCTGACTTCTGCCTTGGTTTCCCAGACTAGGGTAACTAGATCTGACACAGTCTCCACAGGGAAAATAGAAAAGAAAGGGCATTTCTAGAGAAAAGCTGGGAATTAACAAGTTGTTTTGTTCTTACGGTGCTAGGAGTACTCACAATTTTCTGAGAATACCCCACCAGCTGGATCTTACTGAGCGCAGCGTTCACTTCTGGCATGGTGTAGCATTTCCTCCACATAGACACCTCCACTGCGTCCTTCAGAGGGGCAGGCAGCAATCTGCAGAGATCAACAGATCATCAGAACTTCCTGATGGACCACCATCTTTTATTCCCATTTATATTCTCCAGATCTTAGAATTTTATCTTTTTTATTTTTATTGTAGATATGCCTGACGCTTCAAAGTGAGGAGCAAGACTTTCTGCCTGCTGAGGAGCAGAACCATGCTGCCCAATTTGCCTTCACACCAAAGTCTACTCTCCTTCAGCTCCCTTTGTTGTTGCTCCTATGCAGCCCTTTCATCAAAGAACTAGCTGTGATGAAGGTGTTATAGCAGCTCTTGCGGTATTTTCACCACTGATGAAAGATGCTGGCTGATCTGACATGTCAACACGAAACACCACCAGAGCTGGTTGAGGTGACTGGGATCTTGGATCAGCACCTATTTTGCACATCCTAAAAATGTGAGAATGAGCCACAATCACAATGTGATTAAAATACAGGTACCAGATCATGACCAAAGGCTGGCTCTGCTCTCACTTTTTGGCACTAGACTCTTACAGAGCACATACTCATGAAAGTCTGCTTCCTTGCCTTTAGCACAGATACTCACTTGCCTTCCAAAGGCAACATGTGGAAGGACACAGCAGCTGACACTGCAGAGCTCTTTGAAATCCCATACACGAAGTATTTAAGATGTTTTACACAGAACTAAAATCCATCCGTTCTGCTCTTTACAGACACTGTGAGTTAGCTGGGCAGGGTCGTCAAGGGAAGAAGAGAACGGCAATGTCACAGGCTGTAAGAGAGATGGCCAACTTCTGGGAAATAAATCTTCCTTAGCAACGTGAACTGAGGCAGGAAGCAGCACAGCTGCCAAATGCATAAGAAGAATAGGAATTTTTAATTTTTTTTATATTAAACCAATGCTAAATCAAAGGCTAATTCAAACCAATTTCCAAAGATTTATGGAAATTTGTGAAGTTTCTTTGATCAATTTATTTAAAGGAATTTAATTTATTGTTATATCTGCTGGGTCAGTGAACTCCTCCATAATTTAAGATACTGAAGAAGGGATTAAGGCTGGCTATTGCCAAGAGCACTGCACAGGTCTGGTGCGATAACTGTAATTCCAGCACACATACACACACACACACACACACACTGGCTGAAAGCATTACAGCCCTTAAAGAAACAAACAAAGCATTCAAGGTCTTTTTTTGGGAAGCCATAAGCAACAGAACGCCAAACAATGTGGATAGTTATCCACCATTGTGCTGAAGCAAATTGCCTGAAAAAACCTTTAACCTATCATAAGACCCATTTAGCGTTGGATGCTTTCAGGAGCTTCTCTTCTGGGAAGAGAAGAATGTGTCTCCAGGTAATGGAGAAAAGTGGGGAATCATTCTTGGTGATTGAAATAAGTTTCTATTAGCCTTGACTGCGGCTACCCTGGAAATACAGCCTGATCCCTAACAGAGACCAGTGGCACCAGTCTCCAGTGGTGTCATTCTTTGCCGAGTGGTACAAAGAGACAATGAGGCCTGCTGGTTCCTTAGCCATACCCCTGCTGGCATTTAACCTGTCAGCTATGCTTTTAAAATTTGTACATAAAGTTCATAGAGGGGTTTTAAACACCAGAGGGAATCTATTAACACTATGACAACAGAACAACCCAGTCTTACGTGGTCAGATGCTGGGGCAGTCATCCTACAGGCACAAACAGGAAAGTCTCACAAAGCAGCATGGTCCCAGTGGCTGCGATACAAAGTTTGTGCTTAAGGAACCCAGAGGTTTTTGTATTCTTGTACTCCCATCTGAAGGGGGCTACAGGAAAGCTGGAGAGGGAAGGGACTCTAGTGACAGGACAAGGGGATGTTTTCAAGCTAAAAGATGGGAGATCTCAGGAAGAAATTCCTCCCTGAGAGGGTGCTGAGGCACTAGAACAGGTTGCCCAGGGAGGTTGTGGATGCTTCATCCCTGGAAGTGTTCAAGGCTAGGTTGGGACATACTCTAGGCCACCTGGTCCAGTGAGAAGTGTCCTTGCCCATGGGACATGATCTTTAAGATCCCTTCCATCCCAAACCATAATATGATTCTTAAATGGGTATCTTCACAGAGACGGTCTCCTCCTTCTCTAATGTGAAGAATAACGTAGTATATCACAGAGCATGTTCTTGTTTGAAGGGAGAGGAGGATGGCAGTACCAAATCAGATCACAAAATCATAAAACTTCTTAGGTTAGAAAGAGCCTTAGAGGCCATCCACTCCCAACACCCCTGTCCATGGGCAGGGATACCTCTCAAATAGACTTGGTTGATCAATGCTGACCTGTCTGTTTTGGACAGTTTATAGAAAAGATGCAAGAAACCACCAAACAGCTGGTTGACAAAGTGTCTTTCATAAAGAAAGCCCTCTTCAGCCCTCTGAATCCTAACCAGTGTGAAACATGTCCTGGGTGGGCATTTACAGAGCTTCCATGAGACCTCCCATTTAAAATAAAAATCATCGGTAATAAAATTTACTAAGCAATTAATTCAGATTGGATCTGATAATGGAAAAATGTAAGCCACCATAATGAACTTATTATATTTTAAACAGTATTTGCATTTAAAATGCTTCAATGCTTCATCTAATGAGGATGATAATACTTTGTGTTTTATACTAACTATTTAGAGTAGAACTAGCTGAACTGTAAAGCAGTAATAGTGATTGATCAGCCTGAAAAATTAAAGCTAGACTCAGAAGTAATAAGTATTCTGTCTTAGCAACAGTCAAGTACTCCAAAAAAATTCACCGAGGATCACATTTTCTTAAATAACGGATGTCAGTCCAATGATGTGTGTGCTATTAGCCAGGTGTTAATTTGTGGATCGGTAGATGTTTGCTCACATGCTATAATTATCAGTTCCATTCACGATTGCATGACACTTGTCACCAGGAGCCTCAAAACACTTTGCAAACATTCAGTCCCTGTGTACTGACTGCTGGGGAAGGGAGCTCCATTTTAGGGAAGCACGGGGAGCTGAAGGAAGAAACTCCAGCTGGAATTCAGATTTGTTCCCCTGTTCCAGCTCACAGACCACAATGGTTTGTACTCACCTCAAGACAGAGTTTATGATACATAGACTGGAACTAAAGCAATGCAGGACTATGTCTGACTATTGCCACTGCCTTGGGTCACAACAACCCCATGCAATACTGCAGGCTGTGGAAGGAGTGGCTGGAAAGCTGCCCAGCAAAAAAGGATCTGACAGTTGACTAAACAGTGTACTCATGTGGTCAAGGTCAAAGGAATCGTGGCTCCTACCAGTACTACGATGGCCAGCAGACATTGTCCCCCTGTACTCAGCACTGGTAAGGTGACACCTCAAATTCTAGGTTCAGTTCTGCGCCCCACACTCCAAGAAGAATATTGAGGTGCTAGAGTGTGTCCAGAAAAGGGTAATGAAGCTGGTGAATGGTCTGGAGCACAAGTGGTCTGAGGAGCGGCTGTGGTGATTGGGTGGGTTTAGCATGGATAAAAGGAGACTCGGGGAGACCTTCTCACTCTCGATAACTCCCTGAAAAGAGGTTGGAGCGAAGTGAGGGTTTGTCCTTTTCCCAATGAAGAAGTGATAGGTCAAGATAACATGGTCTCAAGTTGTGCCAGGGGAGGTGTGGTGGGTCATGAGGAACAATTTCTTCCCTGAAAGGTTGCCAAGGCCTGGCCCAGGCTGTCCAGGGCAGTTGGTTGGGTCTGCATCCCTGGAGAGATTGAAAAGCCATGGAGTGACATGATTTAGTGGTGATTCAAAAGTGCTGGATTAACAGTTGTACTCTATGATCTTAAAGATCTTTCACAACCTAAGCCACTCTATTCTATTATTCTGTGAAAGTATTCTGTGACCTGCCATCAGATGGGGGTTCCCAACAACTTACCATATTGTGGCAGGACTCTGTGCTCTACAGACATCCTGCAAATAGGACAAGATGTTGTCCATTTCCAGGGGGTCGGCTATTACGCCTTCCTCCTGACAACCTACTACAAAAGCTACTTGACCATGTTAAGAAGAAACTATCACCATTAGGGTACTTCCCAAGCAATCTGAGATAGAAAAATGTATTTTAAGTACTGCTCCAACAAAAAAACCTCCAGGTTTCTACAGCAGCAAAATCAGAGCAAAGATTACAAGTCTGTGTTCGCCTCTGGAATAGTCAACAGCACACAAAGTGCTAGAGAGCACTTTTCCTAAAATACGACCACCAAGAAAGTGACATTAAATGAGCTCCAAGATATACGAGCCTCCTTTAAACCATGCATACCAAACACATGCAGCAGTGTGATGAGAATAATGGCTCCACTCCTCTCTCTTCACATCACTGTGAGCTTCGAGAGTGGCTCTGGTCAGGACAGCAGATGCCAAAATGAAAATTAAAACACTATTCTGATCAGAGTATAAATCAACCGGTGCCAAATCCTGATCAATGTTGTTGTCTTTGGTTTTGTCTTACATCTGTAGTTTACTTGCCTTCTTCAGACGAGTGAGAGTTACAGTGCTGCAATAAGACTGCTACCAAGCTCAGCGGGGGGGAACAATATAGAGCTAAACATATGTTAATTTCGATTTTTAATTTCTTTCCTTTGTGATAGTGGAATATGAAGGCTGCTTTTACGATGCATGGAATAATTCATTTTTAGCAAACTTTTAAATCAAGCCACGTTAAGAATTAGGAATAGAAAATGGGAGATCAATTAGAAATGCACAAAGCAGCTTTTAAAAATAACTTTCTAATCAACCAGCCCTATCTTTAAAATGTGCTAAAAACGAAACTGTCTCCTCCTCAGAACATGTTGTGCACCTAAAATGGTTTTTATTTCCAAGGAAAACATTATCTGCAATTAGTAAACCATATGGGTAATTTTTAGATTACAGAGGCTCTCAGTTTTAGATGTAAAAGTTTTCCATTTTGAGTACCTTGTTTTTATGTATACATGGAATAAAAGACATGGAGTTTCCAACCAACTTTTAAATTCCCATTTCAGTTTGCTTCTAAGCTTTGAAAAGCCAATGAAAACCCACCATTGCTGCAGCTTTTTACCTTACTGAGAAGGAAGGTAGCCCTGCTCTGTGGTTGGCCACCAGTGACCTCCAACTGCCTTGGTTTTCTTAACGTTTCAGCAAGCATGAATGCAAATATCATTCAAAATTAAAATTATTCCAACGCAGTATATTTAAGTTTGCTAATTTGAACAATCTTCCTGATGTTAATACAATGGTTTTCACCCACCATCATGGAACTTATCTACGTGGGGGAGATGAGGTGAAATTTTTCTCTTAGCAAGCATCACACTTGTGTGGTTGTTTGAAGACGAACTGCATGCAAACCATTAAAGAAAGAACAAACAGCTGTAACCCACTCAGGCTAGTTTTTTTTCTTGCTTAATGGTAGTAGCAGTCTCAAAGGGTGGCAGCTGACCCATCATTACAGTGAATTTTGAACTCTGGTTAAGTTTTTTAGGACAGTCGCCCTTTCTAATTGTCTCATTCCTTACCTCTGCACGTCCTTGTTCTTCCACATGGAGGCAGACTGAGCCTTTGGCACTCGTTCAATGGAATTCACCAGTTCTTCCATGAGAAGTCTGAAAAGATGTCATCACGAAATCAGTATCGCAGCCTTGCACATAGTAGAGAACTTTGTCCCAAATTTTTCCAAAGCATCACACAAATTCTAACACTGTTAGGCAGTTTTAAAGAGAGGTTCTCCCAGAGGTATCGTAGCCATTATATCACCGAGACCACCCCTGCTTCCCCAGCTCAAGTTAGTCCAAGTATTCTGCCTGGTTGCATCAGCAGAGGATATGGCTCCCTGGGTTATGGATTACATGGAAAGTGGTAGGACAAGAGAAACTCCCAAATCTCTCTCCTGCTTCATAAGAGGATTTCTTTGTTACTGACCACTTGCCATTGGTGATGAGATAAAACATACAAAGATAACTCGTTAGCTGATGCCTGTTCATCTCTTAGAAGAGCCAAACACATTGTCAGAGTGAACTCTCCTCCGGCATTTAAAACTGAAAAAAATTCTGGGCATTAAAAGTTGACACTGCAGATTTCACTGTCTAAAAGTAAAAAGCGTTTGTAATTATACACATGGTTCCCCTTGAAGGTAGGACGTAAGAGATCTAAGTAAAGAAGAATGGAGTCTGTAAGTATCTGGTGTGGGAAGAAACACATCAATATACTCTCCAGCAAGACTATGCTTGCTACCTTCAGCTATGGGCCAGTAATATCCCAGTTCGTATTTATACAATTCCTTTACAATGGCCTTCAGCTTCTGTTTGTTTTTTACACAAAAGGAGAATTACTCTGGCATGGAAAGTTTGCACAGAACCTTTAACAGACAAAGATTCCTGCCCTAAAGTGCTTACTGAGTAGTTCAGATACCATAGCCTAATCTGGTTTCTAATTATTGAACATGGCAGCTGTTCTGCATGAGATATGGAGAGCGCAAGTGTAGTCAGTCTTCATCAAGGGCCAAGCCTACAGCCTTTGGTCTGGAAAAGGACCTAACCATTAACACACGATGCTGTAAGGCAAAAGGCCACATTTTATGACCCAGTATGAAGTTTTTGACTGCATCATAAGGTCTTACAATTTCTAGATCTTTTGTTGTTTTTCTTAGTGCTTCTCTTGGAAGTTTAGAACATTTGTATCTCCACTGGTATTTGAGGTGAAACCAGCTTAAATTCCTTTCCATGGTGTGGAGGAAAGCATGGCTACATTAACTTCAAATGCTGCAAAACTACAAAGCAATAACCTTCAAGTCCTTTATTATTGAAAACATTGCTGATGCCTTTGTTAAGGGGAGCAAAGAGATTTTGATTCATGGTTTTTGAAAGTATGAAGTTGGCTATATGGTAACTGATACTCAAGGTGTTCCAGTTCACTCAAGATCTCCTATCTCACATCTCCTGCCTGGACTCAACACAAAGCACCTGCTTTATATGTTGAAGACAGATGGTTCCAGAGGTTGGGAAACATTGAGTTAACACATTTGCAGCACTAAGGACTTGGCTGGCATTCAGTTACTGCCTAAGAGCTTCTCCGGAACATTAGGATATACTCCTCTCCCTGTATTGTCCTTTACACCTTTTCCTTAGTAGTGACAGAAGAGGAACAGAGAATATTAAGGTCTTTTACCTGCCAATTTGGACAGTGGGCTCAGTGGCATAGACTGTTCCAGTGAATCCCGTGTACTCTGTGATATAGGGCAGTGCCATCATGCAGTGATAGTTGGAGATTAAGATTACATCTACCGTGGAGAGGTCAAGCAGCTCAGTCTGAAGACAGAGGAAAGAGACAAGCACCATGAAAACCTTACAGTTTAAGCAGTGGCAGAAAACCAGTTTATTTTTTAAACTTTATATTGCAGGAATGTAGCTGGTTTATGAAAAAGGGGAGTGAGGGGGTGGGGAGGGGATGTTTCAGGTGTGGCAAAAATTCATGTTTTCATTAAATTAACAACATCTATTTTATAAACCTCCTAAAACTATTACCTTCTCAAATCTGAAAAGGAATCTGTGTTCGGCATTTGTGTCAGGTAATGAAATGGCTGCCCTAAAAACATGCAGGATGAGTACTGTTGCACTTTTATCAAAGAACTGACACATGGGCTTCTTTAGGGAGAAACACTGTGCAGACACCAGACCTTCTGCAGTGGTGATTTTGCAGGGTGTCTCATTTTTGTTATGTGGCACCTGGTACCATACCTCGGAGAGATGAATGCAGGTTGTACGTATTCATGTGCTTAAAATAATTCTAATATTTTCCAAATGAAACCTGGGGCATCTTCATCATTCACATTTTCTGGAGCAGGAGATGAACCTCATTCATAGGATACAACAAAAAGAGGCGGGTGGCTCCAATTTGTTTTGATGTGACAGTTAAGGCAGCAGTTCAGAGAGCTCGAGGAGATTTCACACATTGTTAAAGGAATTCTAATTAGAAATATTTACTGGTAATGCTATAACATGAATGCTGTCAAGTCAGAAATTCACAAGATATATGACCTCTAACTCAGTTATTATAGAGCAGCTAATGGAATTCAACACTCATCAAGCACATATTATCTGATTACAAGGCTTGGTCCAGCAATTTGAATAAAAAAAGGCAAGAAAGTAGGTCACTCGGCTTTTCAGAGGGCTGACACAGTGCTCTGGTGACAAGCTGCTTAACTCACAGCTCAGCGTTGTGGTTTCAATCCATGATCACAGCTGATGTGGGAGGCATGATCTCCAGGCTGAGGACAGTAAGTGAAACATCATCCTCAGATTCGCAACAGGGCACCCTTTTATCTTACTAAGCTTGCCAGGCAGAAATACACCCACTACGTGCTATTGGAGAGTCTGCTCCTACCACGCTAGTCCTTCACAGCTGGTTTTCAGCTGTGTCACACAATTACAGATTAGGGCAGTTGGAAGGGAACTCGGGAGATCACCTACTCCAACCCCCTGCTAGAGCAGGTTCATCCAGAGTAGGTTGCCCAGGATGGTATCCAAGTGGATTGGAATCTCTCCAGAGCAGGAGACTCCACAGCCTCTCTGGACAGCCCATGCCAGGGTTCCATCACCCTCAAAGCCAGAAAGTTTCTCCTCGTGTTCAGGTGGAGCTTCCCATGTTACAGTCCATTGTCCCTTGTCCTGTCCCTAACGACCACCATTCAGCATGGATCATCTCAGCCTGCTCATCTACAGGATAAACAAACCCAGGGCTAACAGCCTTTCCTCAGCACAGAGATGCTTCAGTGTCCTGAGCATCTTTGTAGCCTCCACTGGGCTCTCTCCAGTAGTTCCTTGTCTCTCTTGAACTAGAAGCCCAGAACTGGACACAGGACTCCAGATGTGGCTTTATTGGGGCAGAGTAAAGGTGGAGAAGAAGTCCCCCCAAACTGCTAGCCACACTCCATGTACTCCAGGAGACTGCTGACCTCCTTGGCTACAAGGAGACATTTCTTGGTCATGGTAAACCTGTTAACCAGCTGGACTCCCAGCTCCTCCCCTGAGTGGCTTTTCAGCAGGTCAGTCCACAACCTGTATTGGTGTCGGGGATTATTCCTCCCCAGGTGCAGGACCCTACCCTTGCCCTTGTTGAACTTCCATTTGGTTTCTCTCCAGCCAACTCTCCAGCCTGTCTGGGTCTCACTGAACAGGAAAACAGCCTGATACAGTGTCGCCACCCTTTCCAGTTCTGTGTCATCAGCAAACTGGCCGAGAGCGACACTCTATCCTTTCATCCAGGTCACTGATGAAGATGCTCAACAAAACTGGACCCAGTCCTGGCTCACATGGAACACCATGAGCTACAGGCCTCCAACTAGACTGTGTGCCACGGATCACAGATCATATAAACTCTAATGGGCAGACACAGCGCTGAGCTGAATCCCAGCCCAGTGAGCCATCAGGAGGATACAGACTCCCACTTTCCAAGACCAAGAATTCTATATCTCAGCATCCCAGAAGCATTTACTGACAGGATGCAAAGGGTGTCAAAACAAAACCAAAGTAGAATCTTCCCTGGGACTTGTGGCCATCTCACTGAAAGTGCCTGAACTGAAGAGGTTTAAAAATGTTTCTTGAATGTGAAGTGAGAGAGACCAGAAGGTTGCCAAGCAAAGAGAGGGCTGCACCCTGCACTCTGACATGTGGAAGTGCACTCTGCTGCTGAGACAGCCTCTTTATCACCTTGTGGCTTCTGGATTCCATTCAAAACTTGGCTTGCTTCAGCAACAGAGTTCCTGGAAGTGATCCTGTGCTCCTCACATTAACTACTTTTGCAGACATGTTTTTTCAAAAGAAGTTTAGTGGAAGAAGTCAAAGACGACAAAGCCTCTTTCAGACAAACTGCTCCTTACACTGTATGGTCAAGCACCAGCAGCATTTCTACTCTGCTGATGCACGCAGCCAGCTGTGACATTAGAACCCTCCTCCAGACAGGGCAGCCTGTGAAGCTGGAGGCCACTAGAGGATCTGTTCTGAGGGCTTGTGGAGAAGATTTGGCACCTGTTGGGAACTTTGGGAAGTGAAGCATTTGAGGCCATTTGTAAAGTCCTCACAAAGGTGACACATGCAGTTGGCTGCTGTCTTCCAGTTGTAAGATGGACTGCTGGGAAACACATTCAGTGATGACACTGGTGTTCTCGAGCAGCAACTCCCTATTAATCATATTTAGAGACAGAAATATGGCTATTTCCACCCAACGAAATCAACAGAAAGCACCCTAAACCCCAACATACTGTCATTATCATTCCTGTACATGACCTCAGTTCCAAAGGGAATTCATACTGCAAATTTCATCCTTCTCAAGATCTGGGCCATAACAATACTTTCTGGACATACAGGTGCTTCCTATTTCCTTCCTTTCCACAGGACAGAAACCAGAAAGCTCACAAAAACCTTCAATTATTAAATGTTGAGTTTTGGTGTGATTGGATTGTATCCATTCCAGTTGTGGAAAACAAGCAATTGCAAACAGATCTGTTACATCATTCATCAAAACCAGCACCAGAGCTGCCGACTTGCTTTGATGAATCAAGATTACATGAGTCAGAAGCTGCAAGAGGTGAGTTTCATGGAACTGACAGACAGAAGCGCTACTGCCAGCAGCCCAGCACTGTGCAACCACCTTCCAAGGGTGTTTTGTACTTCCTGTCAACAGGGTCAGGCAGAAAAAAAAATACCCCCACAACTGCTATCCAAAAAGCAATCGTCTCTGTCTTTGAAAGAGAGAAAACATTCCAACATGAAACAGGAGAGCTGATGTTATCACAGTCCGAACACAGATGAGGGGAGAGGATACTATTCCCAGACTATTCTCCTTCTTTCACCCCCACCACTCTCTGCTCAGCTTTCTTCAGCAATTGTATGCTCACTGTTCATCTGACCAGTCAGGCCCAGTTAATTTAAACATTTTCAATAGTCTTGCTTGATTTTTTGGCTTTTTTAAGCCCAGGTATTCTTAGGAAAAAAACCAAACAAAACAGCATTGAGAAGCAGCCATTTGCAGTTCCATCAGTGGATACGAAGGTACAGAGGCAGTGATGAATAGCTAAGAAGGCAGTAGAACTTTTCAACCAAAATTTGGTGCCAGTGGAATAGCACATCTCACTGCAGCCCAGTGAATTCAGACAGTGGTTTAACCGCGCAGTTGGTGCCTCAGGTGACCTCCACTAGGCAGATCATACATCTGTGGTGAGAGACAAGCAGCCTTCCTCATCTTCATTCACTGCCCTTATCTAGATTAGCACATGTATCCTGTCATAATCGAGTCCAGCACTGTCATATTGTCTTTGGAAGGCCCATTAAAAGGGCCAGTTAAGTCTTACTCTACTTTGAGATACTGATCTGCTCAGGGAGACCTTCCACACCTCCCAAATCATTCTCTGCTTCCATTTTGTTTCCAGTGTCATAGATACCTCAACACACAGAGGTTTTAGTAGGATTTCCTGAGCACTAATACATTAATATGAAACTGGTAACAACAACTCAGCAAGTTTCTTCCACACGATTGAATGGAGCCAAGATTTTAAAATGAGGCTTTGAATGAACTTACCTCCGGTAAACAGAACTCAGGCACAGAGTCTACAAACACATGGCCAGAGCACTCCTTTAGTTCCTGTAAGAAAAGAGAGGACACAAAAATGAGATGCCAAGTTACTACAGTGGATTTTAAGAGCTTTTCTTTATCACAGGTAAATTTCATCCCATCACCACATTATATTTATCCCTTTCCTAGATACAATTTACTGTGGAGGATGTGCTGAAACTGTTTTAATGCAAGATGAGGCGAAGGGATCCTCCATTGTAGGAACAGCGAGAGAATCTTGGTAGGTGAGGAAAGAGATCCCGGTAACCACCAGCTGATTCTGCTGGGGCCATGAAGAAGGTGCTGGCCCATGAAGCAGCATTTTCTCTGCTTTTCCAACAGAGGCTGGGAAATCTCTAAGAAGGCAAGTTGACTTTGTCCATCAGAATCATAAGTAAGAACTGAAAAGTGAGTCGTGAAGACCACTCATTTGAGAACTGCTGCTCTCCTGATGTGGCAGGTATGCATAGAACCTTTATAGCGCCTGGCTGCCTCACAAGTTTGGAATTTACTTTTGGTTACAAGTAACATCAAACCTTTCCTGTCTTCTTTGGAGCAGAATACAATTTCAACCACTGACTCAGAGCATCTGAAGAAACATCTTTTTGGGATGTAACCTTCATGTGGCACTTCGTTAGATTTATCTTTATTGGATCTCTAGTCCTTTGTTTAATTCCTTGAAAACAAGGCTGATGTGAGAAATCTTTGACACATGAAAAGTCACATTCTTCAGGATTACGTACTGAACAAAAATATTCTCAACTTCACTCCTAAAACACCTCACGGGCTACCAAGCACCCACTCCACCCTCTCTCATGGATGCTTCCCTTGCTTGTCCCAAGCGAGTGGTCTCAGTCAGCTGCAGACTGACAGGATTAAAGATTGAATCCAGTTCTTAATAATTACAGTGCACCTGCCAACTAATAACGAATGAGCAATTACATCTAGTGGCAGAAGTCTGCTAACCTCATCTCGAGGGAGTTCAAAATGATTAAAACTAGATCGCAGAAAATTTCAAAGCATCTCCAGGACTTAAGTTTTATAACTGTCAGCCAGAAAGGGCTGTAACAAGAATGTCCATCCAACACAATAAAACATCACCCTTTTGACTCCTTCCTCTGCCTTTTTCCAGCATGGGTCAAAGAATTTACCATTCCAAGCAGCTGCAGCAGTCAAGGTGAAGGTAAGAGATGGTGCCTTTGAATTTTTAGCACACAATTTCCATTGACGCTGTGCACAGTTGAAGCTTTCTCCTGAGCACATGCTGCAGCAGCAGCACCACAGAAATGCAAATACACTGCACACTAAAAAATAGGATCCATGCATTGGTTCTTTGGACAGAACAGAGCCCAAAGCTCTGAGACCAAGGCTGGGGTTCAGAAGAAACAAATTCCAGGGAATTCAAACTGAGCAACTCCATTCCTGCTCCTAAGCCTCTGTAACTCTGTGACTGCCAGTTAGCCCATGCCCTGAAAAGAGTTGTTACTATTTTATTAACAGAAATGCTGCCTATACAGTTTCTTTTGTCTCCAATGAGAAGAAAAATCAGGTCTTTAATCTATGATCCTCAGCTCCCTTGCCTGTAAAAATCAGATCAAATCATTCTGTCCACCTCAAAGTCCCCTACAAAAGCAACTATTATTACTGTTTTCCTTTAATGTTCACATAGTCAGAGCACAGTCTATTAAAACAGTATTTTCTCCACCAATACCTATCACTGCACACGCTTGAAAGGGATCTGCCTATTTTACTAACATCTGACATATTTTTGCCTTCATTGTTCCTTCATGGCAGATCAAGCTGGACGCTGCAGTGCCTAGTTTTGGTTGAAGCCTCAGATAAATTCTGCCAACAAAACTAATGTAATGAAAAGGGGGGATAAAAAAAGCAAAAATTATCTGTCTCTCATGTAGCTGAGTGAGTTCTGTGTCTTAGAATTAGGAGGCTGGAAAGAATATCCTTCCTGCTATGTGCAGCAGCAGAACATGTATTGATTTCAGAGGCCAAAGACACGCTTTTCCTCTGCAAAAGACCTCCCATGGGCAAACCATTCACTTGCTCCTGCCTAAAAAAAAGGGTCTGATACCAACCTCATTTATAAGCATGCTATGAAGCTTCAGTGTCAGAAAAGTGAGACTGGTGAATAAAAGGCACTGTAAGAAGGAAAAGCACTATTATTTAGGGAGCTCCCTGAAATAAGACAATATTCATAGCGAGGATTTCTGCATTTTAAGAGGAATTTTTAAACAGTCAGGCCGCCTCTGAAGACTGAAAGCCTCATAGTTGCTATTAGCATTTTGTTTCAAAATGTTCTGCTCTGCAAGGACGTGGTGGCTGGTTAAGTGTGCACATGGAAACCTTTGCGATGAGTCAGCACAGCAGGACTGTTCCTGCAGTGCAAGCTCCTAACCCGTCAGGTTGCTTTTTTGCAGGGCAAGAAAATTGTAAATAATCCAAGTATCATACCTTGTCCAGAAATGTGCTTCCATCTTTCAAAACCCAACCAGGAAGTCTGGACAGCCTGGGGCTGTGGAAAGAGAGGAAAAAAATTACTGTGCTATGAATGCTATCACTGTCAGTTGCTATGAACAGACCTTCTCTTAGGTGTCATGCAGGCAGAGAAAACCATTTGGGTCTCCAGGAACTAAAAACCTCAATAAAACAGACAGTTTTGCTGTGTTTGAGTGTTTACTGAAATGACTTTTACAAATCATGATTACGACACTTGTAAGTAAAAAGAGTAAGAGGACACGTGTGGGGACTTCAGTCATTTACAGTGAGAATTTCAAAAGGGCTCAGAGCTGCTTCTGTTGCCCTGTGGTGAAACTTGCTGCATAAACAGAAGAGTTAGGGCAGCCACAAACTCTATGGCTGAAACAATACAAAAGCCCCGTAAAACTGTTCTGGGACAGAAGACAACAGACAAATATTCCCATTAGCTATGGCAGGAAAAGACTGATGCTCCAGACTAAGTCATTTATAGATACAGAGGAGGTGATTTTATATCCACATAAACAATGATTTCATGTTTCAGTTTCATCCTAAGGACCAGGAGCTGTATGGGGCATTTACCTGTGCTGGAAGGACTTTTGCTGTGGACTGTGTGTTTTAAGCTGGCAGGGGTGGTACCGCAGAACCCCTTTTCAAATGCTAACAAAGAAACTTCAACATGTGTGTTGTAACCCTGAGTTTACAGCTGTAATTGCTGCAGCATTTCTGCCTTCCCTAACTGAGACTTATTCACAGTTTGCAGTGACATTTGATTCTTGTGTGAGCCTACAACTTAGCTCTTAAACCACTGTCTGCCCAGATTCAAGCAGAACTACAGCAATAAAAAGTTGAGGTAACCAGATAACTGAATCTGCCTGGAACCAAGCCCTGTATCAGTCTCAGATCTAGAGACTGAACTTGTGAGCCTAGTTGCAATGAATCTGTAAATGTTGCATGCTGAGCTCTATAGACAGGTATGCTTATATGCTACAAGGGCTTTTGAATTTAAGAGCTTGAAAACAGGAAGCAATTCAAGGGCTCAGAGGAATGCTCTGCTCAGACTAACATTGACACAGAAGAACAAATCCTGACTGGCACTCCAGAAAGTCACAAGGAAAGGGAAGGGGGGAATCTAAGACTCAGGCAGTGCAGACAGAAGGTGAGTACAAAGGGATACGTCATTGAAATGCAGTATCAGAGAAGCACAACCCTTTTTTGGTGATAAAGAGGAAGTCTGAAGAAGTCTGATGATAGAAAAGATGAGCTGGCTCCCCACTGACACATTGAAAAGCACAATTTCAGGGCAGTATTTTGGAGAGTCAAGAGGCTGAGTAAAACTGTCACAGAGAAACTAAAGGAGTTATGGAAGAAGCAAGAACAAATCATTCTGACACACCACAACTTGGACAGATAAGGGAGGATAGAAACCTTGGTTGGCAGGAACATCTAGTTCCAGCACTAAGTCAGGTCAGCCATAACTTTGACCAGCTGGGTCTTGCAAATCCCTGGAGCATGAGATTCTAGAGCCTCTCTAGGGATGGGTGAAAGTGCTAAGAATGTAATCACTGAGAGGCTAATGCCCAACCTGTGGCCCCTAGTCCGTTATTCTGCCTGCCACTGTCAAGAAGAGTTTGGGTCTGTTGCCTTTCTACTTCCTTTCGAGCCCATGTCAGTGGCTGTGAGCATTCAGTTTAGCCTCCTCTCTGCCAGACTGAATGTGTCCAGCTCTGTCAACCTCTCCATGAAGTCAAGGGCTCCCTGACTATCTTAGAGACCCCCAAACACCCTCTCTACTTTCTTAGCATCCCTCGTCAATTTGGAATCCAAACTTGGATCCATTTGTGGTTTCAACAACTAAAGGCAGAGCACAATAAACTTTCCTTTATAAGATTACTCCTCCTAATTGAGCGTGGTATGTAGTTTGCTTTAGTCATGATGAACAAACACTATTGACTTCTACTAAACTTGGCATTCACTGAAGAGCATGGAGTTTTGTCAAGACAGGCAAAATCAGCTGCTAGGTCTTGTGTGGGGGTAAAACTGGAATAGGCAACACAGGATAGAAAGGACTCTTTACCTTGAAGCCAAGAAGAAACACAGTTCCTGCCGACATGATTTTGACGTTGTAATAGAGTGATTGATTAATCCAAAATAGCTAGAACTGTCCCATAAATAATGTGAGCAAGAGTGTCATGGCTAGACAGGAAAGGTTAAGAGCTTCCCACATGTTCATTTTACCGTTTTGCATTTGACTTTGGTACAGGGGAGAAAATTCCGGTTGACAAACCTCCTTTAAAGTACATGAACTGCCACAGAGGTTTGGCGTCTGCAGGAACTCTGCACCTGCTTCATGGGCTGGTGAGAACAAGGACTGCCATTCCCAGCACAAAGTGGAATCTAAATACCTTTCAAAATGCTTTTTTTTTTTCTTTTAGGAGCAAAGAACTCCAAAAAATGCCCAGTCCCTTTAATGACACAAACACTACAGCACTTTCCTTTCTTCTAGACTAAAGTACAGGCTCTCAGAATGTTTGTTCAAGGAGGGTCCCATGCCAGGGCTGACACAGGATTTAGCTGCATAGCAAAGACCCTCTGTAATATCATACCTTTATGCTTCACAGAGGTGAAAATTAGAGCACCTTTGCAGACCACATAGTGAAATTTGTAGAATCCAAACAGTTTATGGCTCAAACTTTGGGAACCTCTGGTTTAAAGACAACAGAGAGAAGCACAGCTCCTCTCATATGTATCCAGTCAGCTGCAAGACATAGCACAACTGGTTCTGAGAGGACATCCAAAGGGCAACCTGGCTGTACTATGTTGATAACATGTTTGATTTTCAGAGGTATTTAGACATCATGGTAATGGAGACCTTGTATCTAATGGTACAGCTATCAATACCATAGAGAAATAAAGACATTTTAGTGGCAGCCACATTCCTTCTCAAGTTTCATATCCACAGCTCCTTGCACAACATCTGTTTTGTAGAGTACTGAAAAGATCAATTACTTGCCCAAGACCATGTGCCTAGGACAATCCTTGCTGTAAGGGCTGTTCAATCACCTTTCTGACAAGATTGACTGGATTTAAATCCAACTGTTTGTGCCAATTCCACTGGGCCATCAGGGGTCAGAAACAACATCCTTTCTTATTGAGCTTGAGTCATTTTAGAACAGACATTCTGGAGGTACCTAGGGAATTCCAGGTTGTGACCAGCAATTAAGCTGTTCATTCCCAGAGTCTACTATCAGCAGGCAATGCTGGCACATCCCCCAGGAGTGTAGTTGCCCATGGTTCTAAAGAACCTCTTAAATCCTTGTTATCACCTAATTTTGCTACTTGTTCCTCTCTCTAGTTCCTTTTTCTTTGGGGGTGGGAGGCCATTCTGCCTTTGCCTGGATTTCATAAGTTTTCTGGATTCTTTCAAAATCTATTACTGCCCCAAAAGGTTCTGGTTTGCAGTTGTGTGATGGAACAAAAATTGACTCTCAGCCTGACCCAAGAGAAGGCACCTGGTGCTTACTCTATAGCAGATCTTGAAATCCATGTTCCTGCTGAACAATACACACATTGTCTATTCTTTTCCTCTCCAAAAAATAACAAAACATAAGAAGTGCTGGGCAGACTGCTTTAATCTCCTTAGATCAGTTAGAAACTCCCTTTCACAATCGTATTCTCCCTCTCTCAATCAAGCCTATCCAGAACCCAGAAAGATCCTCACTTTTTCTTCACAAATCAAAGTCACTAAACGGCTTTTGCAAAAGTTCCTGCTGTTTCCCATCGCAGAATTACTCATTCCCACCTTTTTAACCCCTCATTTTTGAATTTTATTCCGCTTATTCAAGACATAAGTCATCCTAACTGAATATCCAAATTCAATGCCCTGGTTTCAGTTAGAACATTCACTGATTTTATCTTTCAGCTCAGTCTCTTCTAACTAAACTGCACTTTCTGCAGTCAACATCATATTCATGCAGGCAGTCGCTGCTTCTACAACTGACAACACTTAATGTTTACAGTTCTCCCTCAGGACAACAGGACAACTTTCTCCTGTGAGAATCAAGATCACTGCTGAATCCTGTGTGCCATGTTGGGGTGCAGTAAGCAAGACAGTGCACCTGCATGGAGCAGTAGACAGAACTGGTGATCCTATGCAGACCAACAGGGTATTTCATCCCATAGACACCACACTGGGTATTAAGGTGAGGGACCAAAAGAGTCAAGTTCTCTTCTTCAGTGGCCGCAATCTGAGGAGTATTCAGCCCATTCTACCTTTGATCAAGGTCTGTGCACTCCTGAGTCCAGTTTCCATCTGCTGCTAAGTCCAGTCTGGGACTTCCCCAGCATCTACATCAGTGGTGATGTAATCGCCAGCAAAGGATTTGGGTTTGGTTTTGAACATATTTCATATTATCATTGTTTTCATTAACACAGTTCTGTTTTTCTTTTCCAGTCCCTGAGTCTCTCTGCTTTATGCCCTTTCTCTTCCCCTTTTGGGAAGGGACAGGGTCTAATGGAGAGCATCTGCCATTTATCTAGTGATTGGCCAAGCCTCAGCCCATGACATTCAAGTCAAATCCTAGGAAAATACAACTTTGTGGTTAGAGCATGGAGCAAAACTCCTGATCTCCTGGACTCTACATCTATCATTTGTTTCACTGTCCTTCCATTCTGTGCGCAGCAGCACTGCCCTTTTATTTATTTATATTTTAGAAGGGAACAATTATGCCACCAAGTCAACTAATGAGGACTGTTAAGTGCTATTTTACTCCATGCTCTGAAGAAAAGCCTGAGAAGAGGGTGGTTAAACAGAACTTGCTGGGCTCCAAGCACTCCATCTCAGTTACCCATTTATCTCATCTTGCATGGAGAAGCCAGAAAGATGACAGATATGTGACCTCACTTGTGCTGAGCAGTTGCAGCAATACTTTACTGAAGCTTAGAATAAATTATCTAGAAAACCAATCAATAAATCCATAAAATGTCTTCCGTCTACTGAGCCAAAGGACGTTATTTTGATAAAGAGAATTTTTAAGTGAACAAAGTCTATTTATGATATCAGATGATGCTGTTCATTTGTACTCATCCATCCCCTCCTTCCAGTACACCACTATACACAGACCATTCCCCTCTGCAACCCAAGAAGACAAAGTGCTCACAGGCCACAGAACTTACCTCTGAACCAGTGGCAATGGAAGGAAATTGAGGGTGGATGTCATATCCAGTCCACAATCCAACATGATGGTGGTGGATTTGAACTTGAGGACGTTGCATGGTAAGGTTGGATGTCCTGACAGGCAGTACTGAAAAAATAATATAAGGATGAATTACACGTGATCTTTACCAACAAAGTGAACACCCTCTACACCAAAACTTGCCTTTTTCCCTAGTTTTCAACAGGTAGTTTCATGCTCACCAGAATAAAACCTGTTTTCTTATGAAGCTGTGTCCCACAGCAGTGTCTGCTCATTGAGATTCCCCTATGTCAGTGTTAAGGGGCAGATTTTGTTCAGAGCAGCTTTTCCAATCACAAGGGTTTAGAGGATGGCACAGGTTCAATCTCCAATCTAGGACACACATAGAATCACTTTTCTAACAACCACCCATTTTCAATAAAATGCTAAAACCCCAGTTGCTTCAAAACTCAAGTCCTGCTGGCAAAACTTGGACAGCAAATTTGAAAACTACTTGTGGGAGTAGAGGAGAGAGTGAATCCCTGTAGGAACACAAGTTTTATTTCCTTCAGAAGACTGCCTAAAGCACCAAAGCAGGAAGCCATATTGTGCAGGGCAGCAGCCCTGAGATACTCTCTCACTTACTTTTTGTCTTGCTAAAGACAAACAGGAAACCCAAGGGCATGGCCAACTCTACCTTAATGGAAGGGTTTGTATACTGAGAAATCCCAAATGCTTTGCAAGCTTAATGTGCAAGTGAGCAGGTTATGAATAGGGGCACTTCGGCATCATTGAGATGCAGTCACCTCTCCTATATGGAAGTCAGCAAACATTTAGAGGCTCAGGAGCTGCAAAAGTTTGGAGTAAGAAGAGAGATGAATAAAAATGCCAGCTTTAAAATGGGGGATTAGAAAGGTAAATGTCTGGAGGGAGGGTGACTGCCTCACCAAGGGGACTGCAAGAATAGGAGATTCTGTTTCTCTGAAGTTCGGGTATCTGGCAGCGAAGCAACGCTCAGGTGGTTGAACTTTAGCTTTTAAATTCAAGTTTTGGTCAATTAAGATGAAAAATATCACTGAGGTTTGGCCACACAACGCAGTAAAAACAGACTGTGTCATTTTCAAAGTCGTTTGTATCTTACACTTGCTTCCAGTTCTTCACAAAGAGGGAAGAAGGCAGATTAATAATTTCATTTTCTACCTTTGCTTACAATATTTTAACACAGGACTGCAACAGTCTGGATTAACAACCCCCAAGGAGTCTATTTACATACATTCATCAGAAACTTGCTTAAAATTCTGTTTAAATTACATTGAAATATTAAAAAGCTTCTATGCCCCAAATATTAAATTAAAAATATCACAAAGACTCTTGTTTTAAACTCACAAAGCCTTAATTATTAAGGAGCAATGTTACATTTTGCCTGATGTCGGCAAAGTTTATATATAAGAAAAGCCAAGCTGGTGAAGAAGTGAGTACACAAGCAGGGAATTCACTTGTTTTATTCGCAAATGTAAAATATATAGGTGAAATTAGGTTCTTACCAGACCAGAATGTTGACAACTGAAGCTATAAATCCAAGTAAGGAGAAAGAAATTAAGGAAAAAGTAGGATCAAAACTATTTTTGTAGCTTTAAAACTACTGGTAATTAAAAAAGGCAATGAAATATCACCACTTTTATCAGCAACATGCTTTCTTGCCTTTAAAAAAAACCCCATGAATAGGATCACGACCCTGACATCTACCAGCTAACTGGAAAATCTGCCTTTTTTTCTTCTTTAAAGGCATCAAAAATAATCTATACCTGTGGCTGTCACACTGTGGTAAATGGATTCCTTGGAGTCAATGGATTCTTTCTACCAGATTCAAGTAAAGTGACACAAAACCCTCAAACAATTCATACGTGCCATACAGCTATTTGCACGGCTGACATCTCTTAGAATTTTAGATGAGGAATCCAAGAACCCTGATGTTTGCACTATACATGTCTCCATACATGCTATAAATGTGATAAACTGAGTGGAAATTATTCTTGTTACTGTTAAAAAAGAACCCAGAATTTCAAGTCACGAATACTCCGGACTGGACTAGAATTCAAGTTGGTTTTGTTCTAAGATTTTGCAGCTAATGCACTAGATGCCTCATCTCCTAACTGAAAAACAGTCAGCAAAAAAGGCACAAACCATACAAAAGACACAAGTATGGTCACCTCGGCTCACAACTTCCTTGGCAGGTTTAGTAAATTGGCTGAGTGTTTGACAGAGCGGGGCACAGAGATCAAGATGAGGGGCTGATTCCAGATGCTAAAGCACTCAGAAAGGCAGGTTCTCAGCAGACATCTGGTTCACGCTGAGCACTTGCCAGCACGGAGTGTCTCTGGTGATCTCATGGATGGCAATGTGACAGAGAAAAGGGATGATGCCTCATGCTCACAGCTCCAAAACATTCAAAATCCTGCAGGTTAAAGCCAGGGTTTTGAATCCCAACTGAAGCCAACAAATGCTGCAGTGCATTATTCCAATATTACTAACACATGCTGGCTTAAGACGTAGGGGGGACACTAGGAACTGGATTTACCCAGACCAGAAGCATGTTCAGATTTGTGGGGGTCTGAAATTTGCACTGGATTCTGATGTTCAAAATTCAACCCAAACCCATGAGGAAAGAGGATGAAACAGATCCCCTTAAAATCTTGAGATTCAGACTCCAGATAAATAGAAAAAGAATCTGATCTTACAATCTCCATCCCCAAATTTATGCACAGGCCTAAAACCGCTACAATACAGATTTCTGGCAGTATTTCTGCCTGATGAATTTAAGACAGTTACAGCATAGTGATTCACCACAGCCTAGAATCCAAGTTCACTTCTACAAACTTTACTCTAGACAAACTTCTCAGTCTCAAAACTGAGAGAGACAATGTTACATTTAAAAACAGCTTAAATTAATTACAAATCATGTTAAACAAATCAAACCTCACACTCAGGTATTTTAGCAGACAAGTAATTGCACTGCATTACCATAGAATCATAGGACGGTTTAGGTTGGAAGCGGCCTTAGTGAGCATCTAGTCCCACCAACCTGCCATGGGCAGGAACACCTCTCACAAGACCAGGTTGCCCAGGTTGCCCCATCCAGTCTGGCCTTGAACACTTCCAGGGATGGAGCAGCCACAGCCTCCCTGGGCAACTTGTTCCAGTGTCTCAGCACCCTTAACAGTGAAGAATTTTATGCAACAAAAATTATTCTTGGAAACTGAAAGTAGTGGCTGAATGCATGGTCTGTGGGAAAATTAAATACCAGGCAAGAGGGAAATCAGTAATATGGTTGGTGTATTTTCTGATAAGTTTCCCTTTAGGTGATAGCAAGATCAGAACCAAAACATTTGTGAGAAGCATAGAGAGCCCTTGACATAGCTGTTCCAGACCGATTTCCTTATTGTTAACAATCTGCATTAGTATCATATAATTTTATTACGAATCACACAGAGTTTATTCCTAGAGCAAGCCAGCACAAGGCACAGGTGCAGTAGAACACCTCCACTGTTGCTTCATGGAATGATTCAGGTTTAAGGACAGGAAAAGAGAGAAATGGGTAGAATGGCAGAGAATAGCCTGCCTCCACAAATTTGCAGCAGGGGAGGTTTACGTTGTCCATGAGGAACAATTTCTTCCCCCAAAGGGTTCCCAAGGCCTGACCCTGGCTACCCAAGGCAGTGGTGGAATTCCCATCCCCGGAGGGGGTGAAAAGCCGGGTTAGCGGTGGGTCCGTGGTGACCTGGCATTGCTGGGTTAATGGTTGGGCTAGATTATTTTAATGGTCTTTTACTGCCTAAACAACTCGGTGATTCCCACCCCTGTTTCACTCAATCCAAAATCCCAAGCCCGGCCGCAAAAGGCCGGGAAAGAGACGCGGGTTCCTGCACCCCTTCCCATCTCCTCACCTGGTATGTGTGGCAGCCCCCAGAGCCGCCCATCACATCTCAGAACTACCTTTCATCTCCTCAAGGCTGCCTAATCCTATAGAGACATCCTCCACCCCTCAGAACCACCCCCCACCCCTCAGAGGTACCCCTCATTCCCTTAGAACCGCCTCTGACCTCCTCAGGGCCTCCGTGGCTTCTCTCAACACCCTCATAATCACGACCCAACCCCCTCAGTAATACCCATCCTCATAGAACCACCCCCTCCTCCAAAATCCTCGGGGGCCTTCCCTAGCCCCGGGAGGTCATGCCACGACCCCATCCCCAAACACTCACCAGCTTCATGCTCCCGGGGGCTCTATTTACCGGGACAATTCCTCCCCCGTTTTCCTGCCCGCGCTCCTCCCCGCGCCCCAAAGCATCAC
>VZRI01002121.1:92018-187374 GCA_013397515.1 Upupa epops
GAGGGAGGGAGGGGAGCGGGACGGGGTTTGGAAGAAGAGCCCTCTGACTGCCGCTGTTCCTGCTGCTTATTTATTTATTCCTGTTTTTTCCTCTTCCCCTCTCACGGGTGGCGGAGTCACCTCAGCCTGGGTGGGTGCTGCTTTTATTTTTAATTGGTTTATTTTGGGGGGGTTGCTGTTCGGGTTTTGTTTGCCGCTGAGTTTGAGGCTGGGCTGGATCTCCAGGACAGGAGGCAGAGAGGAAGGCGGGAGGTTCCTGTGGGGATGGAGCCTGGAATTCGGTGAGGATCGAGGGTCCCCTCGCCCGAGGGGCTCTGCCTTGGCTGGGTGCGGGGCTGACGGGCTGCCCAAGGCTCTGGGGCTCCTTCATGTCTGTAGAGGTGAGAGAGCGACGACCACGGGTGTCCCAGACCCCGCTGGATCACACAATTCCGGAGTGATTTGGGTTGGAAGGGATCTCTGGAGATCATCTAGTGCAACCCCCCTGCTAGAGCGGGACCCCTAGAGCAGATCGCACAGGATCACGTCCAGGGGGGTCTTGAATGTCTCCAGAGCAGGAGACTTCACAACCTCTTTGGGCAGCCTGTGCTAGGGCTGTGTTAAAGCATCCGGATCCCGGAGGCTGCTCGACGGGGGAGGGCGAGACGTGCTGCAGCTCCCCGAGGCTTGGAGAGGGTTTTTGTCGAGGGCAGAGATGTGAACGCGAAAGGTGTCTTGCTGCTGAAGAGTTTTAACGCGTTGGGGAAGAGGAGGAGGACCCCGAGGGAAGTCATTCCCCAAATGTGCGAGGAGAGCTTGGGTGGGGTGTCATTGCCTTGTTTATTTTGTACTTCTTGGGAAGAGATGGGGAGGAGGAGGAAGGGAGGTAAATGCTTTTGTATCCGTGCTTGGGATGTTTTTTTTCTTTAGGCAGAACAGTGTGTCTGACCCCAGGACTGGCTGGAGGAAGGCGCAGGGAGTGCGCTGAACTGTTTTATACCCCTGTTCGAGGTTGAAACAAAAAGGGAGTCTAGTGGTTCTGGGTGTAGAATGCATATGAGAGACAGACCCAGCCGAGTTCTTCTACCTCAGTTTTGTCCGGTGGATTTTTGGTTTGTTTTTTTAGTTGTAAGAGTATCTCTTGGTATGTTTGCAAAGCACTTCTTCAGAAAGCATTTTTTTTCCTTTGCATTAAGTCTGAAAAAGCCTCGTCGTGTGCGCTGTGTTTTTCAAATTCCCTTCGCGTTAGGGACAAAAAATGCCCTTTTTTTGAGGGTGGGGAGAAATGAAGGAAGAGGAAATGAAGATTACAAGCATGTTGACTGTTTGCAGAGTCGGGTATATCTCTGTGTTCTCCTGCTCAGGTAACACTGGGAGTAGAGATGAGTGGCTTTTAAGTACAAAATGCACATGGAAGCTGGAAAGGTTTAAACTTTGTAGGGAGGAAAGCGTTAAACTGACGGCCAGGGCTCTGTCGGAGCAGCTCTGACAGACGCCCGTTACGTGCCCCTGCTTCAAACTAACAGGGATGGAGAAGGCAAAAGAAACTGGTAGGGAGGGAAAAACCCCACAGAACCCAAGCATACGATTTGCGTGAATGATAGCATGTAAAATCTATCGTATGGCAGGGAGGAATCGTGCTCTGCAAGACGGTTTGTGGGCTGGTAAAACCCTGAAGTGGCAGCTTGCGTCCCCTGATATGACTAGCTCATTTCTGCAGGGCTCATCAGGTACAGCCTCTGCTTCCTTCCTGGGATGGTGCTGCTGGCATTTGACTTCCTCCATGGATAGGAGAGGAGGAGTGCTGTGCAGTTGGTTTTTTTTTTGTTCCCCGAGATGATTGCATTTTCTTTGGCCTTGCTGTACCCTGCCTCATTAGTAAGAACTGCATCTATATTTATTTACCATTATACCATGTCCCTTGGGATGTCGGGTGTAGTTTGGAGTAGGGTATATATGGATTTATTACTCTTAAACATTGTTTTTTCCTCTTGTCATGTTAGGACCAAATCTGTCAACAGCAGAGAGTAAACAATTTATTTCTGTGTTTTGCATCATCTTTTTTCCTTTTTGCTGTTTCCCTTCCAAATCGCTAAGAAAACATCTCTGAGATAGGCATGGGGGAGGGAAGGAGGGGAGAAGCGAGGAGGGGATGGAATATGTTATCTGGGCAGAGATGCATTTGCTATCTGTGCGTTCCGGGCTCTGTGACAGAGCAGGGATTGATGCTGCATCTGAACATCAGGGTTTGGGAAATGTGCTTTTCCCTTAAGTGAAGATCTTTCTTTAGCCCCATGACAGCCACAACTTTTTTTTCTGTATGGTTGACAGAATTGTCTGACGAGCCTGGGCATGAGACTGGGAACAAGGAACTTGTGTTTTACTCAGCAATGTCTGTTCTTCCTCCTGTCGTTCCTTCAGCTCCAGTGCAAGCACCAGAACAGGCATCAGCGTTTTTACTCCTGTGTCATCCAACTGTTCAGAGCAGGTCTAGACGACATTGTGGTATGCAGGCTGCCAGCTGTGGTGTAGGAATGCTGCCATAGGTGAAAATGCAGGGTTTTTAAAGAGTGGTAAGGAAGTGATGGAGAAAACTCTGTGCGAATGAGGCCTGCTTATCTCTAGAACTACTTTGCTGAGCAAGTCTTGAGCAATTCCTTTCTATTTGTTGACCTTTCTAGAAAATGTGTGTTTCTCTAGTGGTGTGAATCCAGTAATTCCATGGAATTAGTAACTGGTGTCAGCTGCAGAAGGCCCACTTGTGAGGCAGTTTCTGTATGGGTTTTCCTTATCTCTTTCAATAGAACATTAGAAGTTCATGGGGTTTGGAAATGAAATTATTTTGAAGTGTTTGTAGTGATAATCCAGAAGTTCATGGAAATGTTTGATATGTTTTTTTCATCAGTATCTGGAGCTGGAAAAGCAGTGGTGTTCTGACATTAATTTTAAAAACTAATTTTATTGTTAATACAATTAATTTTTAACACACATATTTCAAAAATTGTTTGGCACTAACTTTTGGGGACTTCTTTTTGTGGGGCAGTGTGAAATTTGAGCCTTTGTGATAGGGAATTGGAAGAATTAATGAAACTGAAGCATGAAAAGGGAAGAAGACTGATCTGTCCCTTTCATCCAGGGATCTCAGAAGATGTTTGGTTGTGTATGTTAGAAAATAAACCAGTTTGCATGAAATGACAGCACATTTTAATCTAAAGAAAGCAACTTGTACATTACAGTGATGTCTGTGCAGAGCTCTTAGAGATGCCACAGAATTCCACATTACAGCAGCAAATACTTTTCATCTTCTGCAAACTTTAGGATTTGAAATTAAAACATCTGAAAGGATGCTGTCAGCTGAGGAATCCTACTGCAAAAATAACCCAAACCACGCCTTTGTTTCTTCTGTGGGTAACTTTATGGTGCTTGGACACCTCTTCTAAAGGCACTGAAGTTGATTTCACTTTATACTGATTTGAATAGAGGCAAGCGCTGTATTCCACATATGCATCCCCGTGGGATTGGGCTTTAATTATACCTTGCTCTGATAATACTATCTTGTGGGTTATCAATGCAATGAGACCAATGCTGTGATTATTGTGGAACTTCTAGGAGATAAAGGGGAGAGTTTGAATTTTGGTGAGTCTAACTCATCTCCTTAGAGCAGGTTTTATACTTAAGATAAGTAATGAACTGTATTTTAGTATGCTCATTTTCCTGTACTGACTACAGCTCCCTTCTGACAGGTTCCAAATTAGGATGGCTCAGTAGCGAAGTGTGCTAAGGGTTCATATTTGAAAACTCAGTCAGGCAAATGGATCATCTGTTAGCAATGAATGCAATTTCCAGCGTTAATACTAAAGATAAGTGTTTTGACAAATGCTTTTAATTTGGGGATCAATACAAGCAAGAATAACAGGATATGAAAAGAGTTATTTTTCATTTTGCAGTTGGCAAGGCAAGGTGCAGAGGATTAACTCTCCCAGATTCCTGCACTGAGTGTCGCAGAGCTAGTAACCAGTCTGTGAATTCGAGGGTTTGTCAGAGCTATAATCAGTTTTTCTCCTCCCCTCATTAATTGGATAATTTCCATATTTTGCAAATAACATCTAGATATTATTTTTCTTTCTTTCCTCTACTTTCAGACCTCTTATCCTAAAGTTTTTTCATTGTCAGCCGAGCCTTGAAAACACAAGGTTGGAAAGCTTGGTCCGAGCAGCGCCTCCCTGACATCTGATACTATCTTGAAACAGTCTTTGACAAGTGAACCCTCTCATTGAAATCATGTGAGGAATTTTATTACTCAACTCTGGAGATCTTCTGGGGGAAAGGAGGTTGCAAACTATTAACTAACTGTGTAGTCTTCGTTGCAAGTTGGCACGTTGAATGTTATGTATTGAGGCAGCCATGTGGTCCACAGCAACAAGTAAAGAATCAGTGTTGTAGTTGAAGTTGCTGTAGTTGTGGTCATCTGAAAGTTTCGTATTGTAACTGTGAGAATCACATTTATTTTTGTGTTGTGCCTGCTAAACAGAGACATACTCATTTGAAATTAGGTCTGTCTTTAAACAAGAGATTGTTTCATTGTCTTCCCCTCACTTCACTCGGCCTGGTGCTTATACAGGGTTATCCCGTGGCCATAAAATCATGTGAAGCTTTTATGATGATAACCCCAAAAATCATGTTGTGCTTGGGATCTTGTGTTCTTTTCTGTTGCAGTTGGGTTTACCAACAGCTCGTTGTTCTTTGCAGGCTTCCTGCCTAACACACTGCTGAGCAAAGTGCTCATTTCACAGTTATGAAGCTGCCGCTATTGCAATTACTGCATCGTAAAGCCTAACCTAATCAGAAGTGATCGATTTATGGCTGCAGCTTGTGTGGTGTGCTGGTGGGGAGGTTCTGGTGTTCCACATTTGATTCATTGTGGCTGAGCCAGTGTACTTCTTTACTATTCGAAGATAAAGAATACTTTGTACCTTTGTTTGTAAATCTTTAAGTGCTTTACCAGAGGTATCAGTATTTTGCACACGGATAAACTGAGGTGTAAGGGCCAAGTGACTCACTTAAGGTCACATTCTGAGTCAGTGGTGATTGAACACGGCTGAATCTGTTCCCCATTCAGTGCACTTTTACATTGTCAATATATTAACATGTATTAACTGCAGAAGGAAGGTATTGGCTGGTTTTCTGATGTACTCAATATGAATATTGAAGTCAGTGAGATTTTCTTACAGTCATAGGAGGATTTCCTATGTTCCCAGGCTTGTGGCTTGACACTTGTCATCCTTATTTATTCAGTTAATTTTATTGCTTTTAAATCCATTAGATTTCTCCCCCTCTGCTCTGTCATGTCCAAAGCACTACAGGAGTAAACTTCTACACAAGGCCAAGGGATGCCCTTTTTCATGCATAGCCTTTCCTCTGCTTCATTTAAGGGGAGTTTTTCACTGTTGGACTTGAGGTCTGTCTCAGGAATGCACATTCATGTTTGTGACTTGTTTTGAAGCAGCACTGTGTTAATGTAGACAGCAGAAAGTTGAACAATTACTGTTTTGATGCTATAACTGGTTATTCCACCTATCAGCACGCACCTTTCCCTCTCCCAGTTCTTAATCAAAGCTGTGTGCAGAGTCTGAAGTTAGACTGCTCTTAAAAGTGGGAACTGTAGTGCAGTGCTTCTGACAAAGTGTGTTCTGCTTTATCTTCCCTGTGCAGCCAACCAGAAAATATTGTTAGGTCAGTTAACCCTTTCTCCTACAGAATTCCCTCACAAATGTTTACTTGAGTGTTTTGTGTGGGTTTTGCTGCAGTTCCTAGCCTGAAACCTGTTGCCAGGTATCAGGCTGTGTGGATGTGTGCACCTGAGTGACCTCTGAGACCTCGCTTTGTGTGTATGCTGCTTCCAGCCCCTCTTTGCCCCATAGGTGGAATGTTGTTGCCAGATCCAGTAAAGAGTTTCTTGCAGCCTGAGGAAACAAGTTTGTGTTACCTGCTTCAGATGTAGAGGTGCCATTCTTTTGTTTTCCATCCATAGGAGATGTCTCTTTAGGCTGTATTAAATGTATGTCAACCCCATTTATGGCTGTGTTGTGGTAGATGATTTCTTAACATTGGCTAAGGAATAAAGTTACAAGTTAAGCACACATACATCAATTGATATATCAAAATATATCAGTTATGTTTGGCTTGTAAACCCAGCTGCCCTGACATTGCTTGTCTCCTCACTTTTGAACTTAATGTTTAAGAAGCCTTTTTTTCTTTCCCCTTTCTTAAAAACACCAAGAACTGTTGAATTTTAAGTTGAGTTTTAAGTTTCCTACTGCTGAAACAATACTGCAGGCTGCTCTTTTAGTGAGCCTTGTGAACAGCCAGTTTTATTCTTCTGATAAGCCTATGCCCTATCAATTGGGAAGTGTAGCATATAGTCATTTCCTGCATTTTGAGCTGCCCATTTCTTAGGAGCTCTGAAGCAGGCACTGAATCTGCTTTTTGTTCTGCCAGCGGTGCTGTAATACTAATGGAAGCAGAAAGCATTTAGTTAGTTCATAAAATACAAACGGTGTTTCTACTTGGATATTTATTCTGACCTTTATTTGGACAGTTTCTCTGCCATGATCAGATTCTCTGATTACAATGTCAGCTTTCACCAGAAATGTCTTGGTGATTTAACTGGCAGGGGACTGGAGTTTGAGCAATTGGGTATGTGGTAGCTCCGACATGGAAGTTGTGCTCAGATGTCTGAAAAGGAAGGTTCTTCCTGTCGGTGAGTTCACACTGGGCTCTCATTTCTAGGCTTAGCCAGAGGTCTTGCTTTATGACCCAGGGCAAACTTCTTGTCTTGCCTGTGCTTCAGTGCTTAATTCAAAAATAATCCTTTAGGGTTGTTGAGATGCCTTCACATTCATCAAGTGTTTGAAGATTCTTGGCTGGGTGGTAATGCATGCTGCTGCTCTCGGTAGTATCTACATGACTGTCAGAAGTGTATTTACACAGAATAAGAACTAGTTGTTTAACCCAATGCTGGTTTTTCATGCTGCAGATGGAAGAGGTAAGTAGCTGATGGCAGTTTTCTCAGTGAAGTTGTATTAAACATGGTTTCCAGACGTGGTAGTCTGACCTTGTGTTTCCTGGGGGCTCCATGGGTTTGATGGAGTGGTGCTGCTCAGTCTGTAACAGAGGGAACTTACTGAGCTTGAAACTTATTCCTCCATCTTTTAATTTCCTGGTCCGTGGAAGTAAGATGATATTAACATATTGAAGATTCATAGAACTTAAGGCGAGAACAGACAATTAAATTGCCTTCTCTGGTATGTTTTAGATGCTTTATATCACAAGCCTTTAAATTTTAATCATTTACTCTGAAACTGAGACCAGTAACTGATGTTTGGCTAAAAACACTTTGAAAGCTTTCCAGCCTTGAATGTCCATCACTGGTAATTTCAGTCTCATCACTTCTCTTACTAGTTTGTGCCATCTCACTGTTAAAAATAAGCGGCTCATTTCTAATTTGAATTTGTCTTAAGTTCTGCCGCTGGTTCTTGTTATGACTTTCCTGACAAGATTAGAGCCCTTTAGTATCCAGTACTTTCTTGCCATGGAGGTACTTACACTCTGTAATCAAGTTACTCAATTGATAAGGAGACAGAGTTGAGCTTTTAAGTCTCACTCTGAGGCATTTTCCCCAGCACTCAAATCACACAGTGATTCTTCATGGTCTTGGTTTATTTTTAACGTTATGGAGACCAAAATATGGAGAATGCTCCAGCCTGTGTCTGATCCCTACTGAATACCAAGGTGTGATGACCCCTTTGTGCTATTTGAAAGGTTCACAGTGGCCCTTTTGCATAGGGAAATCCTGTCCCTGATCACTGCCCCTTGTCTGCCATTTAGCAGCTACAGGCTGCATGTCTTTTAGATTATCAGTTTGCCTCTGAATTCAGATGGTTTTGCTTTCCTGAGTAAACTTCAGGTAGGTTTTCAGACTTCTTTCTTTTTCTGGAATGTGCTGTTCCTATAGCCCCGGTGTTAGTCACAGATTTTTATCTGCAGTGATAAAAATGTTGAACTGCATCAGACCTTAAATTTAGTGACAAAAAAATTAGCATGATGCAATCCCAGGAAGTAGATTAAGAACTGGCTAACTGACAGCTCTCAGAAAGTACCAGTCGATACAGAGCAGCCGAGGTGGATTTCCACTAGACCCAAAGTACGCTCTCTGCGCATACTTTTTTCTCTTTGGCTACATTTCTAATCCAGATAACAGGGTTAGCCCTTTAGCAAGATGTTTACCATTCAAATGTACAGACTGGTGTTACTGATGTCTCTGTTCTTTAGTTCTTTACTGCGGAAATACATGTATTTTGATTTTTCCTGTTGATTTGTCTGTTTTGATACCCAGCTGACATACAGCTCCCCAGATTTGCTTCATCCCCTTTCTAAGCCACGAGTATAATATGAACATTCACTTGGCCTGGGGTTTCAGCCTAATTTTCCTAGAGATTTCCTGATTAAAAGAGGAAAAAGAAACAACCCACCCTACATGGCTGCACAAAGCCCTCTTCAGTGTGTGTGTTTCTGGGCTGATATAAAATGTTTCCTTCCCTTCCTCTAGAAATTTCATGGGGTTTAAATTTTGTTACTATTAATTTTATGTGGGTTTTTTGGTATCTTGAACCTTGCAGTTCGATTAGTAAGAGGGACATCTCCAAGCCTTTTGTTCCCGAATGTCTGAGAATATAAAATCCTAGTGCTTCTGAAGCAAACTATGGTGCATCTGCTGGCGGACTGCATGGCATCATGGAAGTGAAGACCTTTCTGAGCAGTTACTTCTGGAGACACTTGTGAATTATCCTTCAGTTCATTTCACGGGCATTATTCTCATAAATATTGGTGTCACTCCTCTGTCACACTCAAGTAAATTCTGTTTTATTCATAGCAACAGGCCTTCTTGCTTTTTATGAAAAATGCAGCTGCCTGCACTTGCTCTTCCCTTGTGTTTCCCTTTTCCTGTCTCAGGCTGGTTGAGCTTTTACTCCCTCCATATTGCAGCTGTAAACAGCAGTGCATGGGAATGTCCCTTTCTGTAGGATGGACAGTAGTTTTGCTGTTACTTTTTAGGACACTGGGTACTATGTGATCTTGAAACCACCAAACCTCTTAAATATACATGTCATTATGTCACTTGTTAGTGACAGGGCAAGAAGAAATGGCCTCAAGTTGCACCAGGGGAAGTTTAGGTTGGACATGAGGAAAAACTCCTTCATGGTAAAAGGTCATCAGCCCTTGGAACAGGCTGTCCAGGGAAGAGTTTGAATTGCCATCCCTGGATGTGTTTAGAAGTTGTGTAGATGTGGAGCTTAGGGGCATGGTTTAGTGGTGGGCTTGGGATGGCTGGGTTCATGATTGGGCTTGCTGATCTTAAAGGTCTTTTCCACTCTAAACAATTCTATGATCCTAAGAAATGGAGTGTGGTGTTTGGTTTTTGGTTTGGTTTTTGGATTGGTTACTTTTTTTGTCCCAAAGTAGGCATTTGATAGGACTTGCTTCCTGAGAAAGTCCCTGTTTGAGAACCTGCAAATTCCAGGCAGATAAAATGCAAAGAGGTCAGGCGAGTATCTGAAGTTTGGGACTTCTGCTTCCTTTCTGACTGTTAAGTGGGAAACCTGCTACAATGATAGGCTTTCAGGGAAGATTTGGAAGGGGAGAAGAAAAGGGAGAGGATTGAGACACAGTATCCTGGAGTCTCAGAAACATCATGCAAAAGAAGGAATGTGGTTTCGCTTGCAGTCTGAGGTGTGGCACTATGGACATCTTCAGGCAAGCAATACAGACTTGAAACCCCATGCTGTTTTGTTGGACATAAGTATTCCTTATAATGCAAACCTCTTCTGAACTCAGCCAGCAGCTTTCCTGCCTCCTGGCTGAATCGGTATCTGATTTTTCTGTTCCTCTGCTGTCTTCTTGCAGAAGTTGTTTATTGACTGAAATTGTTTCCATATGGCTGCAATGTAGAGCTTGATTACATTAAACGTGGCACTTTCCTGGGGCACTGAAGTGCTATGGAAAGATCATCCCTCTTCTCCTTCCAGCCTCCCCTTCCTGCATAAAACCCTGAGTTTGGAACCTGTAACTTGTGTAGGTATTATCTTGCCCTCCCTAGTCCTGTAGAATAGGAAAATTGGGATACGCTTCTTTTGGGTCTTTGTCTTTTAATTGCTTCCGTGGTCAGAGTTTGTGTAGAAATTGCTGATATATCCTTAAGATGAAGAGGATTTACAGTGGTTGCAGTCTGAGAGCATTGCTGGAGCTGGAGCCCCAGTGTGTTAAGCCCTGAACAAGTATGCAGACAGCCTCCACTTCCCAAGAGCTCCCTGCCCATAAGGACAGTCCATTTAGATTGTATTTGTTTACACTGATGATCAATTTAAATTCTATTGCTTGGAGAAGGTGTTAAAATTCCTGTACTTGGACCCTTCAGGGCCAGATTACCCACTTATCTGTCCAGCCTGGAAGCCATGTCTAGTTTGCAGCAGGAAACAGATATGTTTAATAGCAAATGGATGCATCTGTATCTTTGATAACAATAAAAGCTGATTGTTGGCTAAGTTAGCTAATAAAATTCGCTGGTGAATCATCTCACTTTGCTATTACATTCTCTTTTATAAACTTGGGAATTTATAGTGTGGCTTCAAAATTTGTTTTTTGTTAAAAGTCTTTTCTACTTAAATAGGTTAATATGCATAAATACGTTTTTCTGAAGCCTAAGGTATCTGATCTAATGCCTGTGTTCCTTGTAATTTAAACAGAACCTAGGCTGGACGGTTTTACTGCCAATACCTCAAATAAAGTCAAACCAGTGAAGTGGTGGTAGTTGCTCTTGGCTGAGCACATGGAACCAGAAGCTGATGAAGTAGTAAACCAGCTTTTGACAGAAACAGCCTCTTCTGCATGGGCACAGGGAATATTTTGTTCATTTCTTGTATATTCAGGCAGTTCAGATCACAGACTGTTTAATTCAAAACTGAGAAATCATTTGGGAGCTGTAAATGCAGAAATGCTTGTTATTCTCGCCTAACATAAGGTGGAAAAAAAGAACAATGAGGAAGGAGAATCGCTAATACTGAAATCTTTCAGTGGAGGACACAGGAAGGTTCAATTCACTTAATAAAGATAATTCATTTGTTTTCACTTGAGCATTGTAAACTGCAAAGCATGTCTCCATAACCCTTTTGTGTGTCCAGCACACTGACTGTATCATTCAGGATTAATAAAACTGTAAGTCATGAAAGCTACCATTTTAAAATTGTTTTATAAACAGTCTGGCTAATAACCCAGGGTGGAAACCAAAGCTCAGGTATGTTGTTTGGGACTTTGCCTTGCTACAGTGTGAAACTCCCTCCTGCCTTTATTTTTTATATTCAATTTTAATTCAAAATTAAAGCCTCATGGGGAGGAATTCTCTTTCCTGTCCATCTAGCGACTTGCTGGGTGGTTTAGGACATTGAGGTGTTAGGTGTCCATGAGACAGGTTCAAGCTGCAATTTATTGAAATGTCCCTCATAGTTTAGAGGTGTTTGACTAGTGACCTGGCGGGTAAGAGGAAGACAGTGACTATGAAGCCATCATGGCCATCTCCTCTGTTCGTCTTTAAGAAAAAGGATTTCCTGCTGCCCGATGTTTGTAGGCGCTATATGCTGTAGGCATGTGTTCCAGTTAGAATTTTACAAGTCCCCCTGCCCACACCAAGGCACCTCACTTAAGCAGAAGGGTGGATTTAAACCTTCTGTTCTTTGAGTTTCCAGTCTAGATGGCTTCTTGTCCAGTATGCTGGGTTTTGTGGATCCCTTGATTCATGGTTTGTGTATATCGAGAGGAGAGAACTGTCCAGGAAAGGTTGTGAATCCTGCAGCTGCAGCAAGATGCCCCCAGATCCCGATTTATCTCGGAGGTCTCTCTACTCTGTTTTCAAAAATGCTGTGGGAAGGGTCTGCTGGAGAAGCCTTAGTGTTCTCCTGCCCCTCACAAAATTCAGTGGCTATATGGGAGCAGAAATTAAGACGAGCTCATTTGATTATTGGTGTTGTTTTCACAGAAAGGGAGAAGAAAAGTGGTGACTGTCAGAGGTCTTGTCTTCCTATTTCTTGCTCAGTCAGAGCTGCGTTATGCTTCTTACCTGGTGGATGACCAGCTAAAGCAGAAGTAAAACTACGCTTCTTTAAACCCTTTCAAATCTGCCTTCAAGGAGCTCCTTTAGGCTAGTGAGGTTCAGTTAGTTTGCCAGCTACTCTTCCGTGGTTTCCAGAACTGTGAAACACAATGAGCTGATGAAGACTCTCTTGTGTATTTTATGTGAGCTCAGGTGTTTGAATATGGAATAGAAGTAGTACTGAATATCTGCAATTTCCATTAAATTCCAATGCCTTTAAGGGCTGAGTCCTTAAAACAAGATGTAACTACCGTTAGAGGCAGTGCTCTCTGTTGGCTTTCACAAGAGCTTAACTGAAACTACACTGAGGATATTTTTTTTAATTAACAGGAGATCACCGAGTTCTAGGTCCTTTCATACTTGGGAATAATTAATTCTCCATTGTTTTTGATTTTGACAGACTTTTACTGTCAACCTTCCAAAGGAGACATTGGCCCTTCCTCCAATTATTTGATGAAACAATTTACTACATGCAGCCTTCCCCACACCCTTCGTGGTAGAAATCTGCTCCTGGTGTCCTTCAGGGTGCTGCTTCCCAACTCTGCTTTTGCTCTCTGCCTCTTACAGATAAAAAGCTGCTCAGGTTTGGATTGAAACACTTATTCACTTTGCCTGCTCCTGAAATAGTCCACAGCACTGCCCTTCTTTCTAGTGAACAGCGTGTGATGAATGTCCTGCAAATAACTGACTACAGAGGGTGGTAACTCACTGTGAGGGTGCTGAGGCACTGGCACAGGTTGCCCAGAGAGGTTGTGGCTGCTCCGTCCCTGGAAGTATTCAAGGCTGGGTTGGATGGGGCTCTGGGCAAGTTGGTGTGGTGGAAGCTGTCCCTGCCCATGCCATGGGGGTTTGCACTAGATGATCTCTGAGGTCCCTTCCAACCTAAACTATTCTCTTCCTTCAGCTTTCTTCTAATGAGACTTGTTTCTGAGAAAAGACTGTAGGCTCAGGGCAGTGCAGATGTTGCAGTATGATCACTACAGTTTGGTTGCAAATGCGATTGTTTTTTTCTTAAATATTGAAGGGAGGAGGTTGTGGCTTCTGAGGTGTAATTGTGTGGAGACATTAGTTGGGCAGATCTGAATTCTGCATGCATTTGCATGTGCTGGGTGTGAACCCCTTTTCCCTGCTCCTGTTGATGGTCTTTCTCTTGTACCTGTTGCTTTGCTATTTGCAATTGTCACTCCCACTTGAAAGCTTCACTAGGACCTATTTTAACTAACTCTTCAAGCAAAATTATTATAGCAACGTTCTCACAAATTTCTGAAGCCTCCATGGCAAAGAGTATGGGCTTCTCTACCTTGCAGCTCTGAGACAGCTTGTTGTAGTAGGAGAGTGTCTTTGTAGTCCAGTCCCTACCCCACCACCAACTCAGATCCAAGTGGATGATTTTGTGCCTGCACACTTATTTTTAAAGTAAGTTGCCCAGGAAAATTGTATTTGCAGGGACGATTGACTCAACAAGCCTGTGAGGTGTCACCCAACCTCCGCAGTTCTGTGGCGAGTGCAAATGGGGAAATCAGACTGATAATTTTCATACAGGTATATAGATCCGTGAGCTTTTCCTCCTCTCCCCTGTTGTTTCTCTCCCTTTATTTTTGAAAAGTGGACCTTGCAAAGCCTTTGGTTATGTTCTTAAAGACATCCTGCTTTCACTGAAGTGGCTGGCAGAAGGGAGGGTTAAGAAACCAGATGTTTTACATGGTAGGCTCTGAAATTGTGAATTCAGTGAGGCTTCTAAAAATAAGGGTGTACGTGAAAAAAGTACTTGAAGCTGGGCTCTGATCTGTGGTGATGGCAGAGCTACGCTGCTTTTTGCCTCTGAGTACAGGTGGCTGTAAAACAAGATTTACTCGAGTTGCAAAACACAGCGTACAGACTTCAGATCAGTGAAAATCAGGTTTAACAAATGACTGGCCAGTACTGGTCAGGTCAAAAGTTTACCTTATCTCTGCCCTAGGAATGGATAACTAGCAGTCCTGGATGTTGAGGGAAGGCTGGAAGAATAGGGCAAACACTTGATCTGTCCCCAGCGTTCCCTGGGTACTTAAGGCATTCCACATGTCTTTTGTATCCCAGTTCTTCCATTTTGAAGTGAGGTCTAGGCATGTTAAGTCTTTAATGGCCCATTTGTCTACACTAACTGCCATCCTGAGCTATGGCCATTGCAGTGTTTGCCACCTGCTCAATGTCACATACCTGGAGCCCAGGTGGCCTTTGTTTTTTTTTTTTAGTTCAGTTTCTTGAGAGCAAATTTTGATTTGATTATTTGCTTGGTTTATCCCCTTGCTTTTTTCTTTTGAGGTGGGTGGGAGGTTTGGTGTTCCTGTCCTATACAGACCATATTGCAGTCTACAACTAACTGAAAAGAAGTTGTAAAGAGGTGGGAGTTGGTCTCTTCTTCCAAGTGAACATCGATAGGACAAGAGGAAATGGCCTCAAGTTGCACCAGGGGAAATTAGGTTGAACATTAGGGAAAAACTTCTTTATTAAAAGGGTCATCAGGCCTTGGAACAGGCAGCCCAGGGAGAGGGTTGAATTGCCATCCCTGGATGTGTTTAAAAGTCTTGTAGATGTGGAGCTTAGGGCCATGGTTTAGGGGTCGGCTTGGGACAGCTGGGTTCATGGCTGGACTTATGCAAGGTCTTTTCCACCCTAAACCATTGTGTGATTCTGTGTCACCTAAGCCTTGAACAAATGGTCTTAAATTCTCTGTGCTGGGTAGTAACCAGTTATCCCTCTCCCCCTCCAGAGTTAACCATCCTCATCGATCTGTTGACAGGGCTGCTTTGCTTCAGATGAAATTGTTGGGGATACAGTGGACCTGTACCTAGCTTCATGCTTCATCTAGCCCACATAGTTTTGCTGAAAGTGATTGGGCAGTGCTGATACGAAGTCCTGTGCCAGCAGGATTCTGCACGTGCTCCCTCAGGACTGGAGCTGAGGCAGGGACAGGCACAGGTTACAGCTTTCTACTGACATACCTGCAGCCAGAAAACTACTCATGTCTGTGTTCCAGAGCAGTACAAACAAGGGCAGTGAATGATTTCTCTCAATTTTCAGTTATCTACAAATATCTGTGGGTCTGTCATGTTACTGTTTCACTCCACCTCTGTGTACTCTTCACACATAAGGACTGTCTCCTGTCATCTAGAAAATGAAGGTTTTTTCTGACTTGTCAATCCTCTTTTGGTGTGGTATGACGGCTGTTTGGCTGTCATTTCTCCTGTGAAGCTGTCCCCCGTGTATGCAGTTTTCTATCCCATCAGTTCGCTCTTGTCTCATGTTCATCCTATTGCGCTACAATCAGCTTCTCCTCTTTTCTGTCCTCTAATACTGTTGGTTCTCTCTCCTTTAATGCCGTGTTTACCAAAAAAACCTCCTTCCTATAAAAAGACGTTTTTACTGGCTACAATGATCTTTGTAAATAGTGAACAAGGAAATGATAATTTAATGGTTTTTTAGTATTTGACAGAATCAGTCATTGGAGCCTGCCTGCCTCCCAGATTATTAAAACATTGTGTTTTTGGTAGGGTGTGTGTGAACATCCTGTTTGAAATGCAGTACAACAGTGCTAATTCTTTAATCAAGGCAGGGAAAGGAGCTGCAAGCAGTGCTGCAGATGAAGTTCCCATGAGTTGCATCATTGACAGCACAAGGGTTAATGTTTTTCTCCAGATGTTAGCCTGGTTCTTGCCTTCACGCATATAAAAGGATTTTGGTTTGTTTGTCCCTTTGCATTTGAACTGGAAACTGTAATCTATTTACAGTGCATAGTAGAAAATGTTATTTTTTTTTTAGTACTTTCTGGTTTAACAGTTGCTCTGCCGAGAAAGAAAAACAGATTGAAGACATCCTTCCAGTGAAATATAAACTGAGAAGGCCGCAACGTCTGAACTTCGAGGTGGCCCTGTTAATAGGAACAAAGATGACAGAATAGGTTGAATGGTCCTGTACTCCCCTGTTTTGGGGGAGAGCAAGGGAAGGCAGCTGAAGAGAATAATCTGCAAATAAATGGCTATGAATGACATTTGCATTTCTCCTTGCTAGACGGTGGTAACAGTTCTAATAGGAATGGATTGGAAATGGCTTTTCTGAACCTGAAATGAATAGTGTGCTGCACTCTCCTTGCTGCTGCTGATTCCTATACAAAGATTTCTGGTTTACAGCTGGTATTAAAAATTTATGGGGCAACTTGAGATCAAAGCAAATATATATTCTCTTTATTATGTAAACTTGGGGTTTGTGCAGCATATGCATTGCACCAGTATGTTTTGTGCTGGAATTCTTGTGCTAGCAAAGGCAAACAGCCTTCAGCTTGTGTGATTAGACCTGAGATGTGAAAACCGGGGTTTCACCCCAGTGATTAACGATGGTCTGAGTCTCTGTTGTCTTTCCTTATCTCTGTGCTTATGAAAAGGAAAACCTCTCCCGAGGTGCTGTACTTAACTGTTCCCGAGCTGAAATCATCTGTACTGTGCTTCATCCTGATGTCTTGTCACACGTTTTCCTTGAGTTCCACAAAGCACAGGTTTCTCATGGGTGTGCTGAAGGACCAGCTTGTACTGCCTTTCACTTCTAGACCTGAAAACACGTATAGAGATGCTTAAACCTTACGGGATGGATCATAGTCCCACAATCAGGCCTTTAGACTAGAACTTGTTTCCAGGAAGGGCATGAACTGCCTTCTCTGGAGTCCTCACTCAGGTCACAGGTTTTTTATAAATGACTTCTGAATATCTTCTTCTTGTCCTCCATTCCCACCTTGCTGTATACAAAAGCAAATTATCGATATCTACAGATTTTATGAAATTGTAGGGTTTTTCTTAACATCTCGACTTCAAGAATGATCTATTGAATGATCTTGAGTTTTGCCAGCATTTAAGATTCATTTTTTGCAATGAAAAACTTGATCCTTGATGAATCCCAGTTGGAAAAGATGATTGAAAAACCTATAATCTCATGGTTTCTGAAGGACTCTGGTTGCTTGTATTCAGGTGTCCATTCAAGATTGATAGGTGTCAGTTCTCCCCTGCTTTGTGTTCCACTTTTGGCCTCTTCGGTGTCTTCAGGTAGTTGCTGGTTTCTGAGCTGTGGCTTCTGCACTGAATGGGATTTGTGTATGTGTGGGGTTAACTTAGCTCTGGGTGTGCTGTTACTTTAAAGCACTAATAAAAAGCCTGGTAAAATGGGGGAGGGAGAGCACAAATCTGAAAAGCTCCTAGATCATAAACATTAATCAACGTGGTTTAAATAACAGGCAAAGCTACAACAATTCTGTTCTACACAGCCTGTTTTCTTCCATTCTGCTCTTGCAAAGTTGTTTCTCCAGGGGAAGATTTCAAGCTCTGTAAGACTCTGCTCTTATATTAGTGTCAAGACTCAGGCTAAGATTATTTGTGTGAATATGTAGAAACAGTTACATTACCTGGGATTACTTTCATGCTTTCTTGCTGGGTGGAATTATGGCCTCATATTGCTCGATTGCTTATCTGTAACTCTGTTTATACATATCTGTGTTTATATGCTTAGATCAGGGAATTAGTGTATGAGGCTCCATCCAAAGTGAAAGAGAAGTCCGTGTTAACATTAGGGCCTTCCTAGCCTGGATAGATGATAAAATCAGTCCTATTTATAAATACTATGAAGAACATGGTCAGACCTAGGGTTGCTGTAATTATTTGTCTGTTTAGTGTTTGGGGGTTTTTTTCATTTAAAGAGAGTACCCCCCATGCCTTTAAACAACTTCATCTTTATACCATGCAAAGAATTATTTCCAGTTTTGCTGCAAGGAAAGAAGTAATATGAGCAACTAGAAAAACGGAGGCACTTCCTAAGACAGGTCAACCCCCAACATGATCTTCACTTGTGGACCAGTTTGCTACTGACAGTTTTGTCTCATCTAGGGGTTTTACCTCCTCTGCTGTAAGTTGTCTTAAAAGAAGGACTGTAAAAACCATGATAGGGCAGAGGGAGCGAGGAAACAAGTAGAAATGATAATTTATTCTGTTACATTTTCTTCTCTTTGCCAAATTGATTACCAGTTCTGCTTACGAAGCACCATTTACAACACAGATCAAAACCCAAGGAGGGCTTGTTGTAAATCGGTATCAAACAGCAAGTTTCTGTATCGAGGTTAGTAACTTGCTGACTGTGGGTGGTCTATAAGGTGTTAAAAGGAGGATCCTGAAAGAATCGCACCAAAACTAAGCATTCTATGTTCTCTACTTATGGGCATACTCTCCATAGAGAGAAGCAAGCTGGTGCTTGCTGGTGTTGTCTGAGAAATATAACCTGAAACAATGTGCAGGTTTGTTATCAAGATTTTTAATTAATCAAATGTTTTACCAAAAAGGTTAGTTTTAAGGCTCTACCCCTTCCATGTACCTTAGTAGGATATAGGGTTGCCATTGGGCTGTGTTCGGAAGAGGGGGCTTTTGGGGATCATAGAATCATAGAATGGTGCAGGTTGGAAGGGGCATCCAAAGGTCATCTAGTCCAATGCCCTTGCAGTGAGCAGGGACACCCTCAGCTAGAACAGGCTGGCCAGAGCCTTGTCCAGGCTCTCCTTCAGTATTTCTAGGGGTGGGGTCTCAGCTACCTCCCCGGGCAACCTGTTCCTGTGTTCAAGTCCTCTTCTGCTAAATAACTTCTTCCCAACATCCAATTTAAATCTACCCTGTCCTGCACGGTCTCTCTTAACCTTTCACCTCTGCCCTAGGACCTGCTGTTGCATGGGACCATTTCATCTTTATCATCCTACCCTGTCTTGTGCCAAAGGCAATGTGCCACAGCCCAGGGTTTGGGGATCAGAACGGATGACAGACCTGTAACAGACCTGTGTGAAATGCCTGCACTTTATGAAGGTGGTGTTTGACCACACAGTAAAGGAGCTGAGGGAAGTGGCTTTTCATATTATCCATCAGGCAACAGATATTGTGTAGGAGAGTGATGGTCCTGAGGGCACCAAGATTAAGGAACCTCTCCTTTGTGTAGCATGCAAGCTTCCTTTCAGATGAAGCAGAGGGAGATGGGCAAGACAGCAGGTGTGGATTAAAGGTACCAGGTAGATGTTGATCGGAGCAGATGGGAGTTGGACAGTAACTGAGTATACTGGGGGCAGTGAATGTGATCCTTTGTAGCTGTAGACAGCAGGGCCTGGGTAATATAGGAAGGGCAGGGTGGAAGAGCAGAGGTGTTAGAGAGGTTGTGTGATTCTTCGGGGTTTATTAGGAAGGATTTTGCTCCTGAGGGAGGCTTAACTCTTCATCCATCGAGGAGTGGTTATGAGATCACCTGCAAGCAAGAGAAAATAAAGAGAAACAGGAAATTGTGTTTTCTAGCACCCACTGTCCTGTTGCTTCCCTAGTCACGATTCTTTTGGGATACTGTGTTTTCTTTTTTCTGAATAGTGGCCTCACAGATCTAGGCAGTTGAGGGGAAGCAGGAGCATTGTTCTTGTTTGAGACAGCTTGGAAAGGAAAGAGTCTTAAAGGCAATAATAAATGTTCTGGTAGAATGCAGACTAAACCATACTTAAAACAGTCTATATCCATCACTCTGATATACTGAAATCCCAATCTGCTGATGTGATGTCAGGATGATGAATTATGACCTTTTTTATTATTTATTTTAAGGTTTAGTTGCAGACTTTATAAAAACATAAAGTGTGTCTGGCTCTGGTCATAAGCTTTATTGAATGGCTGGGAGAAGCTTTTAGATTTTGGGGCACAAGAGGTGGCTTATTTTTCACATATTTATGTACACACCGGCACATTAGTACATACATGCAATTTATGTTTGTTCATGAGTGTAATTTACAGTGGGTAGGACTCAGCCAGGTATAAATCACACTTAAGTTTATGTGTTTGCTAGTGGTTAGAGGTCAAATCATGGGTGTCACCTTGCTGTGCTTAGGAGAGTTCCTGCATGAGCAGAGACAAGTTTAAGCTGATAGGGAACCAATTTAACATGGAGCAGCATGAGGCACTGGTAGTGCTGCTCAGGTTGTTTGGATTTATTTAAATTGCTCTGATTTAATCCTTACAATCTGTGTAGACAAGGCCATTGAAGAACATCCCTGAAAGTTCCATGCCCGTGTGTTATCTTGCATAGCAAACATGGTGTTCTGCTGCAGTATTCTTGGACCACACCTCTCCTGGTGGTACCAGGCTTTGTTCAAAACCCATTGACTGTAATGGTGTGACTCCTACAGTGCTACAGTGTTTGCCTATATGATTGTAAGATCTGCCACAGTGGTGGAGCCCCCATCCCTGGAGAGACTGAAATGATGTTCATAGGTTTGCAAGTTGCAAGGGACCTCAGGGATCATCTGGTCCAACCTCTTAAAGCAGCATACGGTTCAAATGAGCTGGCCCAGAACCCTATCAGCTGAGCCTTAACATTGTCTAAAGTTGAGCAGTCCAGCACTTCCCTTGGAAGATCACTCCACTGTCTAACAGCTCTCATAATGGAAAAACTTTCCTCTCAAATCCAGTTGGAATTTCTCCTGGAGCAACCTCTAACCGCTCTCTTTTGTCTTTTCTACATAACCCCTTGTGAAAAGGTAGCCACCCTTGATGTTCTGGAACATCACAGTAAGTCCCCCTAAACTTTCTCTTTTCAAGGCTGAACAGACCAGTTCTCTCAGCCTTTGTTCATATGGGAGGTATTCCAGTCCCCTGATCATCCTAGTCACCCTTTTCTGGACCCTCTCCAGTCCATCAGCATCTTTTTTGTATAGCAGGCAACCAAAAATTAATGCAGTGTAGGCTTGGTGTTTTGGACATGGTTTAGCAGTGACCTGGCAGTGCTAGATTAAAGGTTGAACTTGATGATCCTTAGAGGACTCTTCCAACCAAAGTGATTCTGTGATTATATGTTTAATCAGGTATGGATGGAAAAGCTGTGCCATTACTGATCCTTTGTTTTAAAATAAAACTCTCTGAAGCAGCTGTTTCACCAAAGAGCTCAAGTTGTTCATTCACATCCTGTTAACTGATGTTGAGTGGTGGGTAACTGTGGCACTGAGGGTGTTCAATGGCTTGTGGTGGTGTTGACCTGATCTGGAATGGATCTAATATGGAATCTCACTGACTGATCCCTAACTGAAGTAAAACATTCTTTTGACTTCTTGAAAGTGAATACATCTTTCCCTAGAAGGTTTGGTGCGGCATTTGCTGCTTCCTAGTGTGGGAGTCACCAGCTTTGCCTAGTCAAAGCACAGCGTAGTATCTTATAAACAACTCATTATACTTCTTGGAGCATCTACTTTATATCCTGTGTGGTACAAAACTGAGAGCCCCAGCCTCTTCAGGTTTGCACTTTTAAAAGGTGGAAGTAAAGGTGGTTTGTGGTTGTGTTGTTTGGGTTTGTTGTTTTTTTTTTAATTGCATGTTTCTTCCTAAAGGAAGTGCAATTGTTTAGCTAGATTTCACATTTTTAACATCTTTTTTCTCCATTTATATCATAGAAATGTTATTGTCAGTTCAATACAGCCTAAAAAACTGACTGAAGAGGAGCTTGGGTTTACCCTGTGGTCCAGAATCATAGAATAGTTTAGGTCAGAAGAGACCTCTGAGATCATTTAGTTCAGACCCCCATGCCATGAGCAGGAACACCTCTCACCAGACCAGGTTGCTCAGTGCTCCATCCAGCCTGGCCTTCAACAGAGCATCCACAGCCTCTGTGGGCAACCTGTTCCACTGCCTCAGCACACTCACAGTGAGGAATTTCTTCCTAACATCTAATCTAAATCTCCACTCTTTTAGTTTTAAACCATTCCCCTTGTCCTGTCACTAGAGTCCCTTGTAAAAAGTCCCTCTACAGCCTAACTGGATGAGATGGACTGTGTGTCTAAGTCTGCCTTCTGTGGGAATATTCACAAGTTGAACAGCCAGATCTGGTTCAGAGTTGAAATCCAGGCAACACTCTTAGCTTCAAGTGGAGGCAGGACCTTGTACTTGAATAGTTTTTGCCTTTTAGAGACACAGAATACCAGAATACCTTTGGCTGGAAGAGACCTTTAAGATCATCATATCCAGCCTTCAATCTAACGCTGCCAGGTCACCACTAAACCGTGTCTCTCAACACCAGGTTGTTTAAATACCTGCAGGGATTGGGACTCCATCACTGCCCCGGGCAGCCTGTTCCAATGCCCAGTGAACAAATTCTTCCTGACATCCAGCGTAGGCCTCCCCTGGTGCAGTCACAGCCATTTCCTCTAGTCCAGGAAGAAAAGCTGTCTGTCTCCTCACTCCAACGTCCTTTCAGGTAGTTGAGAGAGCAAGAAAGTCTCCCATCAACCAGAAAGGGTTCTCCAGGGAGCAGCACCCAAATGCATGTGATGTTCCTGTTGCTTTCCCCAGGATTTCTTTTCTCCCCTTCCTTGGCTGCTTGGGACAGAAACAGGACTGCCTCCCAGCAGGTGAAAGATCCATTAGGTTACGTCCCAGAAGTTCTCACACCTCCACTAAATGCATCTCCTGGATGCAATATTAAGCTAAGTATTGCTCTGGAGCGTGGTTCTTGTACTGTTGTGTCAATCATCACAGTTAACACTGCAGCACATAGATCGATCCAAATCAAAGCGATTTAAATAGCAGGCAGGAAACTTTGGTTTGAATAATCGATCTTTTGTTTTGTCCATGTATTTCTAGAGTTCTGCTGAGAATTTCATAGTTTTGTAGCAGGTGTCAAGAAGTAACCTAAGCAGTTGCATTCCTTCCTACACGTTTGCGTGAAATGTTGCATCAGAAAGTTCTTCATTCTCTGTTTCCCAGCTAATTCTTATTTGTATGGAAGCTGGAATTCAGATGCAAGTGCTGGTTGTTGACTCGACATTGAGCCCATATAACACTTATGTCAAAAAACAGTTTTTCTTTTTAAAAAGCGATTTACTGAATAGAGTGAATCTTGTCTGGAGAGGGGGAATTTCACTTCACTTCTAGTTACCTTGCCCTTCAAAAGCATAAAGCTGGCAGAGCTCATCAACTTATTTTTCTTTCTCATTTAAAAGTGCAGAACTGTTTTTCCTGCTTTCTGAATTCCCAGCTGATTCCTCAACTTTGAAAGCAGTAGTTATTCAACTGAGCTAAATAAGCAAAGTTAAAAAGGAAATGCTTGTTCTTTTGTACTTGTGGACTAGGATAGTGCTTGAAAGCTGGGCTGGCACTTCCTCTGACACTGGTTCCCAGTGCTTACCAACTTACTTTCACTAGTTCTCCTGCTTGATACTCGCTTTCCCCCTTCAAAACATTTTTACAAAACACACATCTTATTAATTTTGCTCACTTAAAATATTTTTAAACATGAGAGTAATTTCAAAGCTTTTATTTTTAATCTGCATGACTCGGCAGTGATGCAGATGTACCTTTGCTTGCAAGTGCTGCAGCTGTGCTTGTGGAATCAAGGGCATATGTAACAGCAGCCCCGGCCCTATCACATACCCTGTGGCTGAATATGGGGCTGTCCAGCTCTTCTGCTGCCTGGGGGCATCTTGTGTACACACAGCCCAATCCTGCAAAGTCTGCTTTGCTGTAGGACCTTGCATCCCAAATCTGCGAACCTGTCTGATCGCTCTTTCAGTAGGGCCAAGGACGAGGGAAGAAGTCATGCTTTCCTGAAGCTGTGGAGGGGAAAATGCCCTTGCTTAGAGGATTGCCCAGCATTGAGCCTAGTCTAGGAATTTTGCTTGAAGGAGAAATACCCTATAAATGTATGTGTGTACATGGTCTTCATATCTCAACTCAGGAAAGAAGTAACCCACCAGTAACATGCTGAAGAGGAAGCTTTCAAGTTACACAGAGTCCTTCAGCTGGTTAAATGATAGGATTTGGTTTGAATTTTTTCTTGTGTCTCCCCCAAATTTGTTAGGGTAAGTCTCTGAAAGATTGTTGGAAAGGAACTGCCTAAATGGCTCCTGCTGAAGAATGTCCATCCCTGGCAGGATGCTCTCTGAGAGCAGGGCTCTCTGGTGGCTATTTTGAGCTTGTTTATCTTTTCAGATAATGCTTGCCCTGGCATCATCCCTAGTACTCCTTCAACTTTTAAAGGCTTTAAATGCAAGTTAAACATAGACCATCTACTTCTACTAAATCTCCCTTTCAAGCTCATGTGAGATGTTAAAGATGGCAGCAGCTTGTGCTTTTACTGACAAAGCAGTTGAGTGGGCAGCAGGAGCCACCGTCTGTGAACACTAAAACCAGAATTATAGAAGAGTAAGAAATGGTTCAAAAACCTACTGAAGGCAAGACGGGGAAGTCGCCCTGCGGTTGCTGAAGCAGAAGCTCCGTTTGCAGAATGAGCAATCTCAACAGATGCGACTTCTGAGCAGTGGTTAAAAATAAACTGTGAGGAATTTAAAAAAAAAAAAAGTCAGGAAACAAATCTGGGCACCAGTTTGTGACAACTCTAGTTTTCCCAGTGTATTGGGGAATGAATTTCTGAGATTTTGAGTCAGTAAATATTTATCTGCGGCTATAATAGCTTCTTTTTCTCTCCTTTTGGGATATTAACTTCTCCAGTTCCTTAGGTGGGGATTGTTTGCTCTCCTGAAATGAGTTGAACTCCATCTGTTTTTTGAAAAATGAGAAAAATGGTGTTTTGCTCCATACCAGAATTGTGAGTGGGGGGTGGGTGTTTCTGCTGCTTTGTCCAGCTGGGGTATTTTAGAACTCAGTATAATAATTTGGTTTTTATGAAGTTTTCCTTCTGTTTTCAGTCTTGGAACAAATAAATGCCTTTAGTATGATCTGAGTTTTGCCATCTAAAAATATTGTCTTTTCTTATTGCATGTTTTGTTTTATTTAGTGATAAATGCATAAATTATAAACACATGGATTTAGATAAAACTCTGTTGCTAAAATGTAGAGTATCTGGTTTTCATTCCTTCCCTCGTAGTTTGAAGTCAAAAGCATAAAGCTGCTTAGGGTCGATACCTTCCTGGTTTTGTTAGGAACAGATTTCTTCTTCCTCTAGCTTTATTTTTTGATCTGTGTGTGCGTCTAAACTCTGATGCTGAAAGTGCTGAAGGATGACTAGTAATCCTGTAAAGTCCACTTTGAGCCTCCTGAGTGGAAAAGCTTGCAAAGTCTGGCCATGTGTTCTGTAACCGAGAACCCTTCAGAATGGCAGATCTATTGGAGAAATTTTAGCACTAATTAATCTTTAAAGTGCTTTAACACTTTAAACTAAATTGTATTGCAATCGGACCAAAATGATGGGGTTATTAGCTTTGTGCTATTAAATTGTTTTGCATTTTAAAAACCCTTCTTGGTACTGGAGACAGTCTTGTGTTTGTGTGTACCAAAAGATGGTAGAGGAGAAGCTCAGTGTGAGTGCAGCACAGGCAGCTAACTGTATCCTATGCTGTTTCAAAAGAAGTGTGACCTGTGGGTCAAAGAAGGTGATTCTTCCTCTCTGGTCTGCTCTTGGGAGACCTCACCTGATTCCTGCATCCAGTTCTGGAGTCCCCAGTATAAGAAGGACATGGAACTGTTGGAGTGAATCCAGAGGAGGGCCACAAGAGGACTGGAGCACCTCCTATGAAAACAAGCTGAAGAAATTTGGGCTGTGGAACCTGGAGAGGTTTCTAGACGTGGGACCTTAAGCAGCCTTCCAGTATCTGAAGGGGCTATAGAAAAAATGGAGAAGGACTTTTTATGAGAGATCTAGTGATAGGACAATGGGGATGGTTTCAAGCTCAAAGAGGGGCAATTGGAATTAGATCTTAAAAAGAAATTTCTCATTATGAAGGTGGTGATGCACTGGAACAGGTTACCCAGGGAGGTTATGGCTACTCCATCCCTAGAAGTGTTCAAGGCTAGATGGGTGGGGCTCTCAGCAACCTGATATGAAAGATTTCCCTTCCTATGGCAGGAGGGTTGGAACTAGATGATCTCAGAGGTCCCTTCCAACATAAACCATTCTATGATTATATTAAAAGAAGAGAAAATTGCTCCATGCTTACTCTCTTTTTGAGAGTTACAGTTTGTGTAAAATGTTGTGCTCTGAATTGCTAGTTGCAGATTTGTGTAGTGTCTCCGCATCCTTCAAATAGTTGTTTGAATTAAGTTTCCTTATTTGCACCCACCCTTTTCCCACTTCTTCATGGTTTCCCCATTATACTTTGAGTTAAAAGATGTTGGAAAGAAGGTAAAACCACGGACAAGGGTTGGTTTGGAGGATGGTTTACAAGAGTATTTGGACAGTACCAGAATCACCTGAAAGTTGGAGTGGGTGCTGTGGGTTGAGGAAGATTTATTTAGGAAACAACGAAGCAGTCGATGGAGAACTGCAAGGGAGACTCCAGCTTTTGTGAGCACAGAGCTCGGTAGGTTCTGGCTAATACTTCTGTTGCTTTTAGAAAAAGCAGGTTTTCTTTAATTGAAGGAGCACCTACACTACACTAATCCCTGCTTTGGTGCAATGATCAATGCTGGAAAGCAGCAGGCTGTGAAAATTTTCCCCCTGCTGATCGATAGCCCCCAGCTACCCAACTGTATTAAACATAATTGATGGGCAGAAGGGGGGCTTGTAAACACTTGTTTGTCCCATCAGCATGTTTGCTGGTTTGTTGATAGTAGCCACTGTGGGCTGTAACCTGTTTCTGCTTTCACTTGGTATTACTGTGGAATGCACCTTCGTGTGTTCTGAAACTCTTCAGCATCACAGGTATGATTTGGCATCAGTAATGGAAATGTGTCAGATGATAGCTGAATTTTCTAGATTTCTAAATTAGAGCACAAAAGCCTAATTTACACCGGGTGAATCAAGATTTAGACAAATATCTAGCTAACTTTGGCCCCTAGATGACATTTTAAGGGATAAACGATCAAGGTTATGCAAATGAGTGAATTGATCAAAACTGGTGATTTAAATCACTTTGATTTACATCAGCAAGAGGGGAGCTTTGATTTAAATCATTGATTTTAATCTTGTTTTGGGATTGTACTTTCATTATTTCCTAAAGACAGGTTGATTTCCATTGGCTGGTAACTGTTTGAAGCGTGTTTATTTGCAAACAAGTGTAGCTCTGCAGTTAATTTCTCCATTTCTTCATTTGGGCAGGAGGAGGATCACTTAGCTGATAGGGTAAACGGGGCAGGACTGTGTCCTTAAGCAGGTGCATAATTGAAAAAAATCCTGATTTAAATTCTTTACATTTTCTAGAAATGGCAAATGAGTTCAATCTAGAGGACTGGAACTGCATGTAAAAAAACCTTTGCAGGTTGTTTGAGACTTGGTTTGGAAAGTAGCTAGCTTAAAAAGCCAGATTTTAAAAATAATAAATAATTAAAGAAAGATTACAAAGACATCTAGTAAATGTTTTAGATTTTAAAACTGATTCATTAAACCAATCATTATCTGCAGTTAATGAACTGAACTGCTTCTGGATACCATGTCCTTCAAGGTTTGAGAGCTGGCAGATCTCACTCTCTTACCTCTTTTATTATTCACAGATTAGAGGAGGAAAACAAGCTTTCCGCCTTCCTTTTTTCAGTGTTTCTGTATTTTTAATCTCCCACTTGGTTCTTCAGCTTTTGACTGAACATGTCACCAGTTTCAAAGAAGAAAGTAAAATGCACAAAAGAGGTCAAAAGTGGTTTTAGCATTTGAGCCTCCCCTTCCAGGTGCTTCTGCTGTACCTTTCAGGAGTTCAGGAGTCAGATTTAATTCCCTTCCTTCCTGCTTTCCCCAAAAGACAGCAATAGCTAATGCTGCTAAATATTTTACATGTAATTTTAAGTAACATTATGGTAAGCTTATGCTTTGGAACAGTTGGCCACAATTTTAATAGACCTTTTAAAAAAGTCTATTAAAAATGTAATTCAAAAGTATCATATGCAATTGAATATGAATACAGATCATTTCAGATATTCAAATACAGATAATTTGGATGGTGAATGCAATCTAAGTTTGGTAATCAAGGTGAAAGAAACGTGCCAAGCTAGTCCTCGACATGGAATACATATGACTTTTGTTTTTTACTCTGAAGGACTTCAGCAAGAGATTTGTTTATTTTTAGCATCAATTGTGTCTCACAGACAAGTTTGAGCAGTTTGTTCGCTGTTTAAATTCACAAAGTTAACGAGACGGGCAGGCACAGTTCTGTTTTCTGTGATTAAAAACAAAAGTCTTTCACACTTGTGTTTTGTTTGCTCCTAGACCACAAGACTTGTTGAAGCTGTAGAACAGTTATAATGAAGACAGAATCAGAACAGACAAGAGACACTAGTCTGTTTAGATTTCCTATTATATTTATTTCATTAGGATTGTTGGGACTGTGACACTTTATTGTCAACTGTAAAGCTCACCTTAAATCCTTTGATAATTAGCTATTTGCTTACTGCTCTATGTTCCCAGACATTGCATGAATGTTTACAGTTAGGGAGAAGTGCAACAATTTTGGGTGTTGCTGATGGCATCAGCCCATCTCCTTCAACCATATCAAACCCATGGTGCCTCCTGCAGCATAGCCCTTGTATTGTGCTGAAAGCTCTGCCTCTGTTTGGCTAGAAAATGCTGCAGAATCTTTCTTTTCCTGCAGAAATGAAGGAAAAATTAATTTTTCAGAATGCATTCTAACATCTGTACCACCTTCAAACAAATGCCTCGCCGTGTTGGTTTCCTAGCACGCGGTTGCTGAATGTGCTCTACTGTAAATCAGGGCAAAAAGTGAGGTCCCAACATTTTGTCACTCTCGCTTTCACTTGAGTTCTGTGTTGTCAGGTCATTCGTTTGCTACCGTTTGTGTTCCTTGGTGATGCTGTGATAAATAGCTTTACCTTCCATCAGTCAAGTGGCTGCTGCTGGAAATGACACAGCAATACGTTTACGGGTTCTGTCAGACTTTAAGCTCTGTTTAGTAAGTTAGAAAACTCTGGATTTTTTTTTTCTTCTGATGGGGGGAATAGAAAGGCTTTTTAGAATGCAAGATATTATTGCTGTTCAGATCTGTAAAACTGAACAGAGGAAGTAATGGTATGTATGACCTTAGGATAAACTAGAAACATCTGTTCTTCCTTCTTTGGGTGTTTGTGTGCCGCACATCCTAGCTTAGATTTTTAATTCTCTGTCTCAGAAAACCTTTGCACATATGTGAAGACAAAGGCTGAGGCTGATGGCTGATGTGACACACGTGGGCAGTTTATACATACTGGCATGTCCTTTTAGGAAAAGCAACAAGGTGAGACAAAAGGAATAGCAAATAGTGAAGGGAAATTACAGGGTGTCTGGTGTTTACCCATACCCCTGATGGAAGAGTGGTGGATGTAGAGTCAAATGGGAAGGGATATCCTTAAGACACATACCAGCCTGGAAAAAATATGAGGGTTTCTAGCTCGTTGCTGTCAAACACCTGATTCTTATCTGATTCCTCAAACATGTGGATGTGGAAGTGGATGTACAAATTCACAGTCTTTCCACTGGAGGATCACAAGCTCTCTTACTTGCTTGGACAGGTAAACAAAAATGCGTTGGGAACATGGGGCAGGAACAGGACTGGAAATGAGATGATGTGAAGTTAGTGTAGAAACTGAAAATGTGGCAGTGAAGGGATGATGGAGAGTCAAGGGGAAGGAAAGGGCAAGGATGTTTAAACTGAAGCCTTCAAAATCTCACTCTTGACCAGAGTTCTTCAGACCCCATGGGAAAGGTTCTGATAAGGAATCGAATACACTGGTTTCTGTGTCTGCTGGGGGGACTGCAAGAAGTGTTTGACCTGATTTTCAGCAAAAAGTTGATATTAGGAAAATAATTTCTGTGTTGCACTTCTGGAATAGCTCACTTGGGGAGTCTTAATATTCTGGTTGCTCTTCCCTGAGTCGCTGGAGGGTTTTCCTGCCAGTAACTTCATCTCAATGCAGCAACAGTGTAAGGTCTAAGTGATCCTGCAATAAAAGAGCCTTCTTAATCAAAGATGGTAAAGTCGCAGACAGTCAGTGCTTTCAGCATTGGCATCCTGTTCTGCTAAGGCAATCCCACGTAGGAGGAAGACAGACACAAAAAGTGATTTGGCTGTAATGCAGCAAAACAAATTCTGGCCAAACTGTGGACTTGGAGTTAATGGGTACACAGTGTTACTCTGCAGGTCTCCGTAATGCTGACTGGAAATCATCCTGAGTTTTGTAGTCTGTTAACTACTTAAGGTTGTTCCGTTATTTCAAGTTTGGCTTCAGCTGGTGAAAAATGGGGCACTTGCATGTCTTACATTTCAAAAAGAAAAGCATTTTAAGGATATTAAAGGTAAATCTTACTGGATTGCTTCAGAGCAACTGGGAGGCTGTGATCTAATCCATTTATATGCATGTGTGTCATCTCACCCTCTCCCCAGCCAACTGAATGTTGACTTATGGTGTCAGTTTTCTCCTTGTAGATTTGGAGCAAGTCTGTTCCGATGGACCATGTTTTACAATATATTCACACTCTCTGGCTCACGGAATGGCTACACATAAATTGTGTCCTAGCCATTTAAGTACATAATATCCCTGCAGGGTCAGACTGATGGTCAGCCTAGCCCAGTAGCCAGTCTCTGATTACAGTAAAAATACTACTTGCAGGAAGGCAGCCTTTATCTTGCAGTTGAAGAAGTAGCAAAAACCACACTCAGGGCTTCAGCTTCATGTATTCTGACTGACAAAGTGCAGGCTGTCCTTGCTCTGTCCCTACCCCAATCTCTATCTGTTACAGAATCACAGAATGGTCGGGGGTGGAAAGGGCATCTGAAGATTATCTAGTTCAACCCCTCCACCCTTCCTGCTAGAGGAGGATCATCTAGAGAAGGTCACACATATCCAAATGGGTTTTCAATGTCTCCAGTGGAGGAGGAGACTCCACTGGAGGCCACCGCTCTGGGAAGCCTGTTCCAGGGCTGATTCCCCTCAAAATACAGAATTTTATTGAATTTATTATGTTCAAGTGGAACTTCCTCAGTTTCAGTTTGTGCCTGTTGTCCTGTCACTGGGCACCATTAGGAAGAGTCATCTTAAGAGCTGGCTCTTAAGAGAGCCATCCTCTTGACCCCTGCCCTTTAGATATTTATAAGCGTTGATGGGATTTCCCCACAGCCTCCTCTTCTACAATCTAAATAGACCCCATAAGCCTACATTACCTGCTTTCCTGTGGCTCATCTGTGCTGCAGCTCTTCTCAATAAGACCACTTGCTGTTCCTTGGCTGGTTAGTCACAGTGACTCCAAACTTCCTTTTACAGCATAATAGGGTTTTATTTAGACCAATCTCATTTGAGATTTCATATTGCCAGGCTGGATGGGGCTTTGAGCAACCTGATCTAGTAGGAAGTGTCCCTGCCCAGGACAGGGCAGTTGGAACTGGGTGATCTTGAAGATCCCTTCCAAGTCAAACCATTCAGTGATTCCCAAGTATTCAGGTGTGAACATTCTTCTGAAATTATGGGTTTTTTACTTAGAACATCAAATATATATAAAAAATTGCTGCATAAGTCAGATTTTGGTAAAGGGGTTTGTTCTGGATAGGAAGATATATTTATTTACTTGACACTTCTGAACTTTTATTCCCCCCCCCTTTTTTTTTTCCTTTCTATCGTTTGAGTCCATGAGCTAGAGCTTAAAGAAGAGCAAATATTAACTGAGAATGTAAGGACAGCAGGAGAATGGCTAAGATGTTATAGTTTGCAATTTGGATTCTAAAGAAAGTCCTAAAAACAGAGCCTCTCAGAGTTACCTCACTTCTGTTTTCCCATTTCAGAGCCTTAAATTATTCTAATACTTGGGAAGAACTTAAGGAAATCAACCAGTACTGTAGTTATTAACCCTTTCCAATGATCTGGGTAGTTCACTATGTGCATTATATCTCTCTTGTAGGGCACATTACACACTGTCAGAGCACTCTGATGCCAACAAGAGGGAACAAGATGACACCACCCTCTTCAGATTTTGGACTAGAGTTGGTAGTCTGTGTTTGAAAGGTTTAACTGCATAGCTAAGTTGATGGGGATAGTGATGTGGTACAGAGGACAGTATTGTGGTGAGGAACTAGTTTCTTCAGTGTACTTGTTCCCTTGTTTCTGTAGGAGCAGCAATAAAAGCATCTTTATGTTGCTGTAAAGAGATGAGGGAGGAAATGATATCACTTTAAGTAATACAATATTGTCATTTCCCAAAGTGGAGAGGGCCTGGGTTTGAGGCTTAGGATAATATTGGATCATAACTTCTCCATTTGCTTGCAAAGAGCCTGGAGGGATTTGGGGAGCTTTCTGGGTGAGTGTCATCTCAGCCCTACTGCTGACATCACATGCTCAGACAGTATGATGCTCACCAAGAAGACTGTTGTGGGATTTTTCCCCACCCCAAGATTTCACTTTAACAGAACTCCTAAGGTACCTTGCCCATTTGCTAACTGTCAGGGACATGCTGACCCTTCTGCAGTCTGTAGCTAGGGAGAACTGGATTTTTTTTTTAATGCAAAGTGAATGTAGGAAGATCCATCTATTTTGGCTACTAGGTGAGAAAAAACTCATAGCTGATGCATCTAGTGAACTTGCACTCACATTGTAAATAAAAGATTTAGATACTTGTTTAGAAAGATGGAAACTGAGGGAGAAATGTAGTTCATGGTCTCCAGGTGCCCTCAAAGATTGCTGCCCTGATTTGTTCTCTAGAGGATCTTGCAGCAGTCTTACTGCTGTAACATTCGAGTGTCTTCCAGGATCTGTGACTAACCTTAGTCATGGGAATGTAGCTTCTTTCCAGTGGTAAATCATACTTAACCAAGGGTTAAACTGTCTTAGAAAATTTATCCTTGTACGGATGAGGACAGGGATTTATAGAACAGGTTAAATGTGCCAAGACATTATCAGCTGGGTGTAAAGAATGATAAAGATGTAGCTAATAAATGATGCTGAAGATATCCCTTTATAAAAGTCAGTATTTTGGGTAATCTTAAAACTAACAAAAAGCCTCAAGAATTCAAACTAGAGTCTCCTGTGCTTGGCAGCAGAATTGTTAGTCAGCAAGAATGTGCAGAACTTTGTGAAAAATTGTTTTTTAGATAATTGCCTGTTGCAGACTGTCTAGAGGAACTCACATTTTATTTTTGGCATATTGCATTAAACGGTAACTCTTACATTTTAGGACTGATGTGTTGATTTATATATCCTCCACTTCTCTGGTGGACATCCAGTTTTCCAAACTTGGATGCTTCTCTCAAGTAACTACAGGCAAAATTTTCACTTCTCTGATGGGAAGAGAAACTTCTCAAGGTGCTACCTATCCAGCTCAGAGGAAAATGTAGCGTGGGCAGCAGGGCTGAATTAAACCAGCTGCTTATCACTGGTATCACCAGTTGGACACTGGTACACAGGAGGTACTGCACAGATCTTTTTGAATTATTAGTGTTAAAAACTTGTTGCAGCAGGATGTTCAGGGCAAGTGCAGTTCCCATCTTTGATGGATGATACAATGGAACTTCTTGCAACCTGTTTTGGGAGGGTGCTGCTGGCCTATCTGTGGTACCAGAGCAGCTGGCAGAGGCATTAGAAGAGTGCATCCATACCAGAGAATGTCTTGCCATTCCGTTTTTAATGGGCAGCCATTGTAATTTTAATTCCTGTCTGAATTACGCATGTGTAACACTGCCAGGGGCCTGGGTATTTCTCCAATGGCTGTTTTGAGTGGTGGGCCTGAATGGGGTGAGATCAATAGACTCTGTATCATTTATTTGGGTTTAAAATAAAGTATATATGTATGAAAATAGATACTAACCCTCCTCTGGAAGTCTGACTGGTGAAAGAAAGAATCTTCCCTGATATTTGGAAACACAGGGTGTAGCATAGAAACGGAGTAACAGAAAGATGCGTCTGGAAATGATGAAAGTCAGGGCTAGAATAATTCTTCAGATGGTTTCTGTTTGTCGTGTTATCACTGCAGAGCAGAGTGGTCTGCAGCTTTGAAGGCAAGTCAACCTTGCTTGGAGACGATCTCTTTTGAACTGCTGTTTGAGCTGGTTCGTACCTGACCCATTTGGACAGGAGAGGGGAGATACGTTAAGACTGCTCAAGTGTATGAAAGGGTAGGGAGCTTAGCTCAGGAAAACAGCTCCAAGAGAATGCTTGTGCTAAGGGGTTTTAGATAATAAGCTGCATTGGGGCTAGCAAGCTTTTTTTTGTCAGGGAAATGTTTGTGGGGTTTTGAGAGCTTTCTGTAGACTCACAGTCCAGGAGATAATACAGGTTGAGGTAAAAAGGGCTGCAGAAGCACAGGGTATTTGGGACGAAGGGGAAATAGCTCAACAGCCCGCAGATGATACAGAGCAGATCCACACTCTGGAAAATACGAAATGAATGTGAGGAGTGAATTAATGTTTTGCTAACTATCATTCTGTCTACTTTCCTGCTGCTGCCTCTATCACCAGACTGAGCCCTGTGCTAAAGCTGAGCACAAATGCTGGTTGGTTCAGAACCAGCTATAGTACATAATGCATTTTCAGGTTGTTTCTGGAAGTGGAATAACTCCATGATCAATCAGCTGCAGGAATAAATTGATGGCAGCTCTGCCTTGTCTTCAGTACAGATGACTTGTTCTGAATCTTCCCATCCCTTTACCTTTTGAGGCTCTCGGCGTTAGGGAGGTTCCTGCAGAAATTGCCTGCGTACAGTTGCTTTGTATTTGAAAAGGGAAAGTTAGCAAGTGAAAATGTAGTGTGCAATGGTAGCCATAACTGGAGCTTCTGCTGCCAGTGACAGCTGTAATTATATATGGGGCACATACATTCTAGCAGATGCTTCCCATTTAAACCGCACTGGTTTCAGCACAGAACAAATTTAGGATCTAAGCATGGTGACCACAGCACTCGCTAAATCTTTAATTCCATCTTCTGCCATTTACTGTCTTTCTCAAATGCTCAGTGAGACTTTTTTTGCTAGTTGTTCTATGGAACAGCTTTGATTTTTCTCACTTTGTGGTTATTTTAAGCTTCAGAAAACAATAAGAATGTACTTCTCTTTTTCCCTCCCCCCCTCCTCTTTCCTCTGTGCTTTTATGAAAGCGGAATCTGTGTAGATAAAGCACAGTTGATCTGCCAGGGATTACTGTTTCTCAGTTATTCTTTTGCTCTTGCATATCATGCCTTTATGTAGAAGAATATTTAAAGGTGCCATGTAGAACAGTGAGATGAAAGATTCTTTGTGCATTGAAGAATGGTGTCACAGGAGTCCACCTGTTCCCCTGTAACTTTTTTTTTTAAAAACCCTAAGTTTATTTAAAGTGATTTTTAGTGCTTATAAAAGCTGCTGGGTTTTGACAGCCTTCAAGATTGAAAGGCCGTTCCCCACAGGTGGTGGCAGCAGCACTATGGCCTGATATTCAGGGCACAGGAATAAGAATCAGAAGATCTGCGTTCTGTTCTCGTCTTTATCACCAGTGACCTTGAGCCAAGTAGCATGTTGCTGAGGCTCAGCTTTCTGTGGAGAACTGTACCCTGGCTCATGAGGACATTGTAAAGATTCTCATCTCTCTTAGGGAAGAACAGAGAAGGATAAAAACTTACTGCATTGTCATCAAGTGGTGGTCCTCACCTCCAGTCTACTAGCGATGAGAGCAGTTGGTGGTTCTCTGGAGAAGATACTGCCAACAGTGGAAGTCTCCGACTAAGTGGAAATGCTTTGGTCTAAGCAGAATTGCCTAACCAAACTAAATTGATTTTATGCAGCTTCAAAAAGGGCTGTTACTGTTGGTGTGTCCATGTGCAACCTTAGTCATTTTTGTGGGGAGTCAAGCCGGATCAGTCTCGAGGTCCATTGGGTGCTGTGTTGTGTGTCAAGGAGTGGTCGCTATGGGAGAATTAGTGCACCTAGCTGGCTGGCAGAGCTGTTCCTCTGATTAAATACAAGAGGAGTTTTCCTTTTGACCCTTTCAGGCTATCAGCTTAATTCCCAGAAGCTTCAGGTTTAATTACCCATATCATTACCACAACATGCATAGCTGCAGATTTTATTAATGGCCATAAAATTATCGAATCCTCTTTAAAATGAATGCAGGTTCCCAACCAGAAGGTCCTTCCGCACATCAGCTCTAGAACAAGTGAATCCCTGAGGTTGGTGCACCACCTCTTACGTCCTTTTGTCAAATGTCAACCCTAGCTCATCCTTCTTTTTGCATCCAGGAGTAATAATCTTCTGCAGTTCTATCACCAAACTTGGGTATTTTTGCTTCTAAAATGAACTGAAGTGTTACCCTTCTCAGAGCCCATTTTTATGCGTTTAGCGGCAGACTGACCATTACACCTTTCTGATTCAGACTCTTTCCGCTCACCACATTGCTTTTGTTCCTGTCCCTAAAATGTTCTTCAATCCATTTCAATTCCTTCTCCCTGCATGATGCTTTACGACTTTGTAAATCAGCCTGAGTGGTACAAAATCAAATGCTTTCCTGAGATCCTGATAACTTACGTCCACTGTTTCACTCTTGTCTAACCTAACGATTTGGTCGTATAATAAAAAGGGTTTCAGCAGATTTGTCAGGCATGACCTTCCTTTTATGAATCTGTACTGGATGTCCTCTTCTAAATTATGCATTTCCAAATGTTCTGCAATTTTGGCTTTTATCAACACTTCCAGAGGCTGGATTTCCTGTTCTAACAGAATTCAGCAGACATCTGTCATGGCCCAACAAAATCCATCAGTTTTCCAGAAATCTCCTCAATAAAACTTTACCTGTTTTCTACTTTTTGTTTTCATCTTACTGGATTCTTGTCACTGCAGTTACTATTCTGCCTTACATATAGTTCAGAGAGTCCAGCGGTCAGGGAATAACCAGCTCACTGTTTGCACTTGAGCAGCTCACGTGTGGGATGAATTGCTGGGTCTCAGCCCAGTCACAGGTGAGAGGATGCAGACCTGTAGCTCTGAGTCTCCACAGTAGGTTCCAGTCTTACCAAATCATTTAATTTGTGACTGGAGGTCACTTTACCTCTCTGTGCATCTATTTTTCTGGCCCACTTCCTAAAGAGTGTTTTACATCTTCAGATTTGCTTTTTGCTTTCGTCTGAATACACGGAGGGGGAGGGAAACTCCAAATCCTTCAAGTGTTCTTGCTTAAAGCCCTCACACTTGTGCTTATACCTACTTTGAATGTATAGCCTGCCACTTGGGCTGTGCTTCCAAATTTGGATTTCTCTTGGAGGTATGTTCTGACCCACCTACTTTGCAATGCAGATATATTTAGCAAAGTTTTGCCATAACAGTCCTACAATGCTGTCCCAAAGCTGTCATCGGCTCTTTTTCTGCCTACCTTCTTCCCAGTTACCTTTCCTGTGTCAGAAGTCAGAGTTCACTGTTGGTGGTCAAGGCTTTCTGCCATGACACAGCTCTTCTTCAGCAAGAGAAGAGAGCAGAGGCTGAACAGCCTAGTCTTTCCCGCATGCTGCTGGCTGAGTGATGCAGCTCTCCTGAACTTGGAGTGATTCATTTGTGTCTGCAGCAAAGAACAGGAGTTCTGTGAGAAGCTCTTGAAATTATGAATGAGACTAGCAACGCTGGAGCCTGTCATAATCAAAGCTGAGCTGTTGTTTGGCTTTTGAGCAAAATACATAAACAGGTCCACACTCACTGTTTCCATGCCTGACTTGTACAAGACAAAGGGGCTGCTCAGCCTGGTTATGTTGAGAGCAGCACAGAAAGGTCCTATGCACAGTTGGATTGCGATGCTGAAGCAGACCTCCTGGGGCAACTGCCCTGGTGCAGCTGCATCTGAAATACTGTTCTGGTTTTGGGCTTCTGAGTTCAAGAAGGACACAGAACTGCTTGAGAAAGTTCAGTGCAGAGCCACAAAGATGACGAAGAGAGTGGAGCATCTCCTTTATGAGGAAAGGCTGAAGGAGTTGGGTCTCTAGCTTGGAAGAAAGGAGACTGAGGGGTGACCTAATAAGTGTTTACAAATATGGAAAGGGTGGTTGTCAGGAGGAAGGAGCCAGGCTCTGCTCAGTGTCATCCAATGAATAGGACAAGGGGCAATGGGTGTCAGCTGGAACACAGGAGGTTCCACATAAACAGGAGAAGAAACTTCTTCAAGATGAGGGTGATGTTTAAAACCCACTTGGACGTGTTCTTGTGAAACTGGATCTGGGGGATCTTGGTCTGGCAGGGGGGTTGGACTTGGATGATCTTTTGAGGTCCCTTCCAATCCCTTACATCTGTGATTCTGTGATACAGGGTGGAAGATCATGGAGATCATGGCAATGGCTCTTTTTTTGGCCTGAACCCAGCTTAGAGCAAAAGCAGCACTAGAATGCTGGTTGTGCAAGTGTCTGCTCTTTATTGCAGGAGGAAATTGCCAAGTTATAGAGATGCTTAAAGCAGTTACGGAAGACACCATGTTTAAAGGACTGGCTTTTCTTAGAAAACTAGATTCCAGCTCCTTTCTTCAGTCTTCGTGTTAGGTGTCACCCAAGATGGATTCCGAGTGCAGAAAAAACAAAAAACATCCCCAAAGCAAAACTGCACCAAAAGCGAATCGTTCCTACTAAATTTAAACCACTTATCATAGGGAGGGGAAAAAAAGGGGAGAAAGAGAAAGAAAAGTGGGATTACAGGTTTAGCAAGTGTGAGCACATATTTCAGTGTGTAATGCTGTATTTGTAATTGCCAAACGACTGATTTCTTGGAACTCTGCTGTTAGCGTTGTTAAGCAGTGTTCCAGACAGTCACTTCTATAAATCCCTCTTAATGTGTTAAGCAGGAGAAGGCCTCTGCAAGAAGAATATCTAAGCTGGCAAGTGCTGTCCATTTGGGGTGCGCTGTCTGAGTTAGAGGGGAGGTAACGCTGTGCTTCTTGTCAGGGTGCCCTGCTCAGGCGTCCCCATGATGTTTGCTTCAATGTTATTGCCGCTTCTGATAGGTGCTGTGGGATGCTCTGCTTTTTATTTAGTTACTTGGACGGGAAAGAGTGAATGAGGTTTCTTTGAAGGGTGAACTTCTAGCAGTAGGGCCTGCGGTGTCCTGATCTCTCCTTCAGATGCTCTTCAGGCAATAAATAATGGCCTGAAAAACACCTCAGACAGACAAACAAATGTCCTTTTCATAGGCAGATAGTGGTTTACATCAAGCATGCTCTTCCAAATAATGAAGTGCTTCAAGCCCTGACATTATGAAAGCACATTGCTAAATGCCTCCTTTTATTTTGTTTTCGTAACACCACTATAACCAGAACATTTTCATCACTTTCAGCCTGCTGACCAAAGTCATCTCTGCGTCTTCTAAACTAGTCAGTGGGTAGAAACAAGATGGAGTGTCTGGAGAATAAATCTGCCAGAGCACAGCTTTACCTTGGAGAAAAAAGGGTGACCTCCTTCATTTTATCTGCTGAACCATGTACCACTGCGGGGGAGAAAGAGCCCCACAGGCTTCCTGGCAAAGCAAAGTGAAAAAGCAAACCCAGATTGGGCTGTTTGCTTGAACAAAGATAACACCATTAGAACTGGACCTGAGGAAAGTCTGGGTCATCAGGTAGGAAGAAGAGGGGAAAGCTGAAAAGGAGGGTAGAGTCACAGATTTAAGCACCACCAGCTGACAAGGGCATAGGGATGGAGAAGGACAAGGAGTCTTATTTATCTGCTGCCGTGGTGAGGACACGTCTGCCAGAACCCAGCCCAGCTCCAGCATCACTGGTGGACGTGTGGGTTCTCTGATAACTAATAGTACTCATCAGTGAACCTCAGATGGGTGTTCTGGGTGCCCTATGACTGTCCATCAGTCCAAACCTACCTGAGTTGTAAGGCAAAGGGGAGACACCAGCACAACCACCACACTCAGAGTGTGCACAATTTTGTGCAGATCTGTTCTAATTTTGTTACAAGTGACAGAGACTGCAGAGCTTTTCTGAACACCATTTAATGTTTTGTGAAGCTGCTAACAAGTTTATTGTTTGTACAGCACGTTATCAGATTACTGTTTGGAAAAGGGGATGATTATCTTAAATCCAAAAGCTATTTTGGAAATGATAATCCTTAAATTTTTTGCAGCGTATTTGCTATTGCCAAGTGATACCACACTCCTCTTAATACTTTTTTGTGCAAAAGCAAAAAGAAAGCGTTGTAAGGCATTGCTTATTTCTTTTCCATGCTTGTTCCTGGGACTAGTGATGGCAGATAACACTTCCCATTTGTTTTCTTAAGGCAGCAGCTGGGTGTAGGTGCTTCAGCTCAGTATGCATCTTGCATTGAACATCTTTGTATTCACACAGGATTGTGTCGCAGTGGTTTTTTTGTGCCTGCCAAGGGTTTGCAGTACCCTTGTCTTGCAATGAATCTCCCTCTGTCAGGTGACTTGACGCCAAGTGCAATAATTTCTGTAATATTCCTAAAGGAGGTCTGATGGCATCTACTGAGTTGTTCAGGGGTCCTCTGGAGAGTCATGGGTGAAGGAAGGTCTCTGCTTGTCCAACTGCGTTGTGTTTTCCATTGCCTTGCCTTTTTGTGCTCTTGAGCTTGCCTTTCATTGGCCATGACCTACATGGCAACTGAGTGTTAGTCTTCATTGTGGACATTGGTGTGAGACAAGCAGGCTGCAGGTCTCAGTGGACTCAACAGCCAAAGTGGAAGGCCTGTCTTTAAAAGACAATTCTAGTTTTAAGACTAATGTGTAAGCCTGCACAACTGCTCAGTTAGAAGCCAAACCCTGTAAGCACTGCTTCTAGTAGCCTTGGCTAGCTGTCCTCTAGATATTGGCAGAAGTAGTGTGTTAGCTTGTTGTCTGTCCTGTCACTAGCCAGCTGAGTTGAACTTACCAAAATTTTGTGCATGGGATGGATGGTTTGAAAGCACCGTGGACTATCTTGGGCCTGTAGGATGCTGTGCTTCTGCTGCTGTTGCACCCATACTGTAGTCAAACAGGGCCAGTCAGTCCTCTGTGCCAAAACCAACTCTTGGTACTAGCTGGACTAGAGAGATGGCAAATGTGGAGCACTTCAGGAGGTCAAATTCTTCTACGGAATAGTGCATAGCAATTGATTTGAGCAGTTCCAGTTGGCGAGCTGTTTAACTGCAGCATTGTAATGGTTAGAACAACCCAGGAACAGGCTGCTCGTGAGGCTGCCTGAATAGACTTGATAAGCAGAGATGCTCATATCTAACAGCATTCCGCGGTGGAGGTATCCTTGCAGTATTGCACACATTATACTGGGCAATACAGAACCGTGTTTCACTCAGCATATCCGGTGCTACTATGTCACTGTGTTCCTAGCAGAAAACTGTCAAGGTAATTGGTGTTAATTTGGATCTTTTTTGAATGAGCATCTCATCTCTTATGTGTTTGGCCCAGGCTTGGACGCAAAGACTTGGCAATTTTCCACCTGTATAGATTTGTTGAGATGAACCTGTATGCCTTACGGTGTATCCACAGGGTTCGAGGTACAATTCCTACCCTGGGCACTGAAGTGATTTCATAAAATCATAGAATGATCTAGGTTGGAAGGGACTTCTGACATCATGTAGTTCCAACCCCATGCCATGGGCAGGGATACCTCTTACTAGATCAAGTTGCCCAGAGCCCCATCCTACCTTGCTTTGTAGCAGCCCTTGGCTATTGCTATGAGCCATGAGTTTGTGCCCCTTGCTGCCAGACTTCTGCAGTTGAGATGCGTTTGTCATTTTAACCAGAAAAGCTACTTCATGTCTAACCTTTGGTTCCAGCCAAGTATTCAGACGTGATAAGAGGAAACAACAGACTGAAATTCAGGAGATACAGCAGTGTAGGTGCTTGGTACATTAAGGCTGGAAGTTCATTTGTAAACCATAATGAAAATGCAGCATGGGGTTCTCTGCTGAAATGTGTCTGCAGATGTGTCTTGGTGGCAGCATTTGATTTTCTAGCTGCCATTGAGTGTAAATCAAGACTAGATTTTGTCCTTTTACTGGGACTGCATTGCCTTTTCTGTATCTTTGGGACTTCCAGTATAACTCGGGGACCTTCCCAGTGAAATAAAGATGAGCTTTTCTGCTTTACTGGAAGCCTTGGGTGAGAATGGGAAACATCATGATTTTGTGACCTTCAGTGTAGAGCCTGGCCTCTGGCCTGCACTCTGGGCAATTACACTAAATTTGGGTAAGGAGATTTCTCTTCTGCGTAGGAGTGCAGAGGGGAAAGAGGAGAAACAATTTGGACTACAATCCTTGGCTAATTGTTCTGTAGAGATCAACTGCAGGGCATGTTGTGGAAGCAGTGATTTACTCACTTTTTTAAGTGTGCCAACTGTGGCTTTATCACAAGATTGAGGCATGTGAGGAAAAGGCTTCTTTTGGTGGTTTCCCTTCAGTTAAAGATTGCTGAGGAAAAAGAGGAACTTGTAAAAATGTTTTTTACTGTAAACTTGGCAAGATACTACTGTATTCCCTCCTCATAATCCCCAAAATGTGTTTTTCTCCTTGTTTGTACTGTAAAGGCTTTGGTAAACCAACACAGTCACAATACAACTGAAAATAGCATTGGTTTGAGGTAACTTCTGTGCAGTTTCTTGAAGATGTTTTGCATTTGTTAAAATATGCTCTTGCTTCATTTTCTGTTGGCACAGGATGCCCAGAGAAGTGGTGGAGTCTCAAGGCTTGGAGATAACTCAAAAGTCATGTGGATGTGGTCCTGGGTAATGGGCTCTGTGTGGCTTTGTTTAGCAGGGGGAGTTGGTCAGAGGACCTCCAGTGGTCCCTTCCAACCTNTGCCCGGAGAAGTGGTGGAGTCTCAAGGCTTGGAGATAACTCAAAAGTCATGTGGATGTGGTCCTGGGTAATGGGCTCTGTGTGGCTTTGTTTAGCAGGGGGAGTTGGTCAGAGGACCTCCAGTGGTCCCTTCCAACCTGTGATTAGAAGGTCACAACCTGTCAAGATCTTTGCCATAGCTGTTTATGCCTTGTTACCTTGCAACTGAGCCAACATGCTCTTTGTAAACATCTGTTCAAGGTAATTATGGAATCACAGAATGGCAGAGGTTGGAAGGGACATCTGGAGATCATCCAGCACAGTCCTCTGCTAGAGCAGGTTCACCTACAGCAGGTTGCACAAAATGATGCCCAGGCAGGCTTGGAATCTCTCCAGAGCAGGAGATTCCACAACCTCTCTGGACAGCCTGTGCCAGGGCTCCATCACCCTCAAAATAGGGAAGTTTCTCCTTGCATTCAGGTGGAACTTTCTATATTTGTGCCTGTTGCCCCTTCTCCTTTCCCTGGGCACCACTGAGACTGGCCCAGCCTCCTAAACCCCACCATTTAGCTATGCATGAGCATTGGTCACACCCCTTTCAGCCCCAGGACAGTCAGACTTTTTCCAGCAAGGACATGGTCCAGTGCTCTCAGCCTCTTTGTAGCCTCTACCAGACTGTCTTTGGTAGTTCTTGTCTGTCTTGAACTGGGGAGCCCGGAACTGGACAATCCAGGCACTGCAGAAAATGCAGTGATTGCATGCTTTAGCAATAATTTTTGATGAGGGCTTGTCACACACCTTCTGGAGGGTCTGCACAAGAGATGCTCTAGGTACAGATCAATGGACTAACAGTTGTGGTATTTAAATAATGCAAATCCTGGAGACTTGAGAAACAACTCTTTGTGCTGCGGTACAGTGATCGTGTGAAACCGGATGCTGCATATCATCACACTGCACTGTGTGCTAAGGAGGTGGCAGTTCTTAGAACGGGTTCTTAACCTTGCTTTCCAGGGCACAAATGTAACACATCCTCAAGCCAGATGGCAGAGCTTTTTTATTTTTATTTTTTTCTAATAGGTCTATTTTGGGAAAATGGGCTAGAGAGTCCTAGATTAGCTTTAGTATTTTGGACACTAGTCCTACTTTTGCGCAAGCACCCAGATGATCAAATTTAAGCATTTGATACAAATGCAGTAGCTGGAGTTAGAAAAGCCCTGGGTAAACAGCAGGCTGTCTGAACATCTCCCAGTGATGAAGGATTCTAAGCTGAGAGCAGGAGGGTTTAACAGGAGCTGCTGTCTGGAATCTGAAGCCAGACATGATCAGAGTAGAAATCAAGTACCACTTTGTTATGGAGAGGGTGATTAACCACTGGAGTGAACTAGAATGGATGTATCTTTGGTCTGTTCCTGTTTTGGAGGCAAGATGTCTTCTGGACTTAAGGTAGCAGGCTTGTTTTACTTTACGCTGGCCTCAACATAGAGAAGATGAAGCAGATGGAATGTAACATCCTATCTTTATAGGGCACAGAATCCAGCAGAAAGCCGACAATTCCTACAGACCTTAAGCTGGACATCAAGTAAAATACTTAGATCTTGAAATTGTGGCTAGTTCTAGGAGTTTAGTTGGTTGGTTTTTATGTGTGGGGTTTGGAAAATCTGCCCTTAGTGCAATTTCAGCAGCAGCAGAACATTCAGGGGACTGAATTTCTTCACCATCCTATATACCAGGTTTATCAGCAAGCTGAAATGTGGTGGTTCTGCATTTCAGTGGCTGGCATGGGGATAGTCCTGTTGTAGTAGTGCAGCCTGTGTTCTCAGGCAGACACAATGTTCAGCCACTGATGCTTTCCTCTGTGGCTTTAAGCCAAGAATTTGGCCCCTCTGATGTTTTGCTTTTGACAAAATTGTGATGTTTCTCTTCCCCAAGGACAAAAGCTTTTAATTAGCTATTTGTAAAGCCCTTAAGAACTTAGCAAGGAAGGTATTAGTGAAATGCACAGTGATGGCATCATTTTTTATTTTTACTTTTTAACTGTGTGACTCAGAAATTAAAAGGGAAAATTAATTTCTCTTCCAAATAAGTGATATCAGCCTCATCTTTACCAAGCAACTCCCCTCTTGCTTCTGCACGGCATTGTGGATCAGGGTGAGTTATAGTTCAAAATATTTAATTGCATATAGGGAGAAATGAAGAAAACTGAAGTGGATCCCAAGAACGTATTAAAAATCTGAACTAAAATGAGAATGATTTCATGTCAAGTGAGACAAATGCAGAGTTGATACTCCAGTGCTTCACACTTCCACTTGTCCTTGGCACTGAGAAAATGAGATTTTTAATATCTGAAAACAGATTGCCGTGAAGACTCATCCATTGTAAATTTAAGCTGCCTTTATAGCAACTTAAGCTGGGGACAAGATTGTTCATTACATCTGATTCTACAATTGTGGCCATGATTTTCATGTTAATTCTGATTTTTCTTACTGTCAGGACCAGAACTAGGAAGAGGAGCTGGTAGCATTTTCCCTGTGTTAGCAGAGAATTTATTTAATGAATAATGTGAAAAGGGCAAAGGTTTGTGAGTTCTTACTTGCATATCAGCCACAGATAGTGGTGACATCTACCTTTGCTGCTGTGGTCAGACCTGATTTGATGCTTTGCTTCATGCTGAAAGGAGACTGAGGAACAGAGGGACATCAGTTCATGCTTTCAGGGTCGCAGTTTTTTGGTGATGGAAGTTATGCTGGTTTGGGCTGAATTATTTTTGACTAAAAATATAAGCAAGGGGTTACTTCTTTATGCCCTTAAAGTGTGCCCTTAAATTACCAACACATTTAAACAACTTTCATATGTGTGTGGGGGCAGGGAAGGTATTTCTGTGCCACTGAACTTTAGACCAAGGTTGAGTCAAAGACTGTTTATAAACCTTTTCAATAGAAGCTGTTTTGTTCTGGCACCAAAAGTAGAAAGCACCAGCTTCCTCTTCTCTCTGGGCAACTGCATTTGCTTTCACGAGTCCAGCTACCACGACAGACCTGAGGATTCCCTGACCGCCTTAACGCTCGGCTCTGTCTATGACAGCTGGTGATGACAGAGTCAGTCACTCATCAGACTGCAACAGACACTCCTTGGCCTTGAACTTAGCAAAAATGGAGAATCCCTCTTTCTTTCTCATGAGCTCTCTCCTGCTTGTTTCTGTGAAATGCTGTCGTCCTGTGTCTGCCCTCACAAATCTCTTGGAAAAGTTCCTTCTCTCTCCACTGCTCACATCCCAGATTTGGGCTAGATCCTAATGGCTCGTCATTTATAACTTCTGAGGTCTGTATCATTTATTTTCTGTTCCATTAGTATCACTAATAACATTGTCCTGCCTTTGTCATCTCACACCGGGGTAGCTGCAGCCTTGCCTTTGGCTCCCTTGCTCATCTCCACGTGTTCCAGATTTAGTACCATGTTCCATGGTGATGGCAAGTGATCTTTCCTTTCCTGTGTGGGCTCTGTTCTTTGCTTCTTCCACACTCCTCACCCTGGAAGAAACTTATTCTGAGGAATCCAGTTCTCTGTCATTAGCCATTCTGACCTTCATAAAGTTTGTATGTATGGAAGTCTGATTTGTTCCTTTTTGGAAAACAAAACAGCTCTCCGTATTAAACTCAACATTTGGCAATGTGTCAACAGCATGATCTCATATTTTTTGTGACTGCTTCAGGGAAGATGTTTTAAATACAGTTGAGAGATTTAACAGAGAAGTGTTTTGGCATAGAACTGTCTTTAAAAGGTTTGTGGTGGCTGAGTGCAAGGGAACGGTGTGGTTGTCTTGTCCATCCATCAGTACTTCAGTGTCATGGTTTCTCTCTCAGGCCGCAGTACATGACCTGTGGCAGTCTGCTGGGGCCACTCATCTTCTCTGTGACCTTGCTCTTGGTGACCTCCTTTCTTGGAGAGGAAAGAAGGCAACCCGAGCCCAAAATGTTGGCCAAACAAATTGTTTTGGAAATGGCAGCAGCAAGTTTCCAGCATCTCCTCTCCCTGAAAACACACAGCACTTTCCTTTGCTATATCTGGGTGGGAGCAGTCACGTTGGACAAACTTAAACCCCCTCAGAAAGCTGGTGTCCAGGAGCTGACTGCTGCCACTTCTGGAAAAGCTCATTCAGCCTAACCTTTTGCCCTGAGAGCTCCTAAAGCTGTTTCACAAAGGAGAAAAAGAAAAAAGCCATTTAAATGGTGGTTCAATGCTCTTCTATTCCAGCTTACATGTGTCTATAGCCCATCGTTCTTTCTGCATCTGCCTGGATTATAACATCCCACCTTTCTCTTACCCTCTTAGTTAATAGTTTGACTTTTGAAGTAATTTAAGTCCATGTTAATTTGTGAAGAAAGACATCAGCAGTGATAACTAAAGAAAACTCTGTTAGGTCATTCCCTTTCAAAACATAGTACCTGTCTTCTAAGCTCTTTGCGGACGTTAGCCAAATAATCCTTTTAATAGCTTTTGTGAGTTAAAAGGGTAGGTAACTGTCATAAGGCTAAATGATTGCTTAGATTAATTTACTTGTGGCCAAAAGAAATCAATTGTAATTTAAATTTTTGTCTCTGGACTGATTGCGCTACTGACATCAACTTTCTCCTTAGGAATCTACCATGTGCCATGAGGTGTAGGTCTGGGAATCTCTATGGGTCTGGATTAGTCACAGATTATCCAGCCTAATGTGACTGGACATCTCCCGTTTTTAAGGTGTGGGCATGCATGAGTTCAAAGTACTCAGCTCGTTGGCCTTGTTTGTATCTGTAAGATATAACTTGAGTCATTAATTCATAGGTTGTTTGGATGTAAAAGATTATTTGCGGATTTGAAGACTGTGGGTCCATTACAAACCATGTCAGAGCTCCTGCTGAAGGCAGAGGGAAGAAAGGGGGAGGCTTTGAAAGTATAAGTGAGCATGTTTCTTAACCATGGCTATATTTAGCAATTGATGCACATTGTACTGTCTTTTAGCAGGGGGATGGATGGGGTGTTTCAGAAGGATCCTGAAGGCACCTTTGGTTTTTTGGCTTGGGGTTTATTTGGATGCGATGTGATTTGGCTTTGCTGTCTGGTGAAACTGCTATAACGTTGCCCTCTGTAAGGCCACTGTATAATTTTAAATCAGATAACAAGAGGTCAGAATACATTTGCCTTTCATAGATAGCTCTAATATTCTTCTGTCTTTCCATTGTGTCTTACAGAATGGTGAATAACACTGAAGACCCTCAAGAGGCTTTATAACGTCCCATCCCCATGTAAAGTATGCTCAGAACTTTTCCAGTAGTGTAAGTACAAGCTAAAAAACCTACAAAGAAGTAGAGCTGCTTGATGGTTTTTTCTTCTCTGTTTTTTTAATTACCCAAAAAAAAAAAAAACAAAAAGAAGGCAGTTGGTGAAATTGAAATGTTCCGCTGGTTTGGTGTTGGCTAGACAGTTAAACCAGGGAACAGTAGCATCACTTGGTCTGGCTGATAGGTCATTTCTACTTTTCTTTCATGTAAAGAGCGAGAAAATTATGAAGTTCTCAGAAACTCAGCTTGGTCAGAGAAAAAGTGGTGTTAAAAAAGAGATTTCTGTATACCTACTAAACATACTAGAGGGATACAAGAGCTGTGTGAGGGACAGGAGCACCATTACAGACTTGGTAAAGGTAGATGAGTACACCATTAAGTAGTATGTATAGTCAAGACAAAACACTTAGAGCACCTACCCTACCATTAGGGCTGGATCTGTTTTTTCCAGCAACTGCTGATGAATCTGGATTACCAGTACAAATTTACTTTGTTTAAATCTGTCAAGAATCTTCAAAGTAATCAGTATCCATGCTGATTCTTCAATAAATAAGCAAACAGAATTCAAAGTCTGAAGCTTGTCAAGCTGAAAGGAAAGGCTTGACCCACGCCACACTGTCATCCATCTCTCTTAACTGGCCAGTTCTGTATCATCGTTCCTCATATCTTTCTATAGGCATAACCAGACGCTTGTCCACTGATAAAGAGATTCTTAAGGTACTTAGACCTTTTGACTTCTGTCTGTACCTTCTGTCAGATTTGAGTTGGAAAGTGAAGTCCTGTCTACAGAACAGGTAGCACAAAACCAGCCTGCTGTGGAAGCAGTCAGATTTTACCAGATGGGTTATTTCAGTGATGAAGATAATTCATCTGGCACACGGACATTCACAGGGCAAGTGGCAGTGCAGTTGCAGACTTCTGTAGAGAGACTGGCAGCACAAAGCTAACGGCTGCGAGGGATTTTGTGTTGGAAACTAAACTACCAACGTGTTTCACAGAGACTTCTTGATACAGCCATTAATTAGTTATTTTCTATTGCTGGTGGCTTAGTCTTCTATTCAAAACTAGGGGTTTCCTACTTTGTTGCCAGTCCCCTGAGCCACCTCCTCTTCTTTCTTTTAGCTGGAAATATGTTGGATTTCAGTATTAAAGTCATCACTTGAACTTGTAAAGATCTAATTCACAGCAGGAAAGCAGTCTGGAGGTAAGGCCACACTGCCCTGTTCATCTTTATTACAGTGATAATTCAGAGTGATCTTATGAGCTCCTCTGTGCTTTGTGTGAGCACAAGAACGGTCTGTCAGCTCTAACTTTGATTCAGACTTTTAACGTACATTGTCAAACTATGAATGATGTAGTTTAAACGTCCTATGCTTTAGCTAGATATCAGTCATGTTCTCCCGCTGTGCAGTTTTAGTAGGATGTCATGTTGTTCCATTGCTTTCTGGAATCATCATGGCACATCGTTGTGCCCTGTTAATCAGCTGCCACCCTCCATCAGGGAAGTAGCAGATTTTTCTATTTATTCCAATGTGTATGTGGTTAATGTAGTTATCCAGGATGCAGTGTAAGTGTAGGTGAATAATTTTTGTCTGAGCAAAAACTGAAGTGAACCTGTTTGGAGGGGATCAGAGAGGAGTAAATGGACCAAGACAGCTCATTTAGGTATAAAGTTTCCAGATTAAACCATAGACATCTTTTAGAAAGGGTAAGTGGGCATTGTGGTTTCAGAAGGAGAAGGAAGACAGTCTTAAAAAAAGAAGTTTTAACTTCAATACCAAATCAGATTAAAATTGAACGGTCTTAAAACTACTACAGTTGGAAAGCAGTTTGGTTACTCTGATCTGTTAGAGAAGCAAAGGAGACAGAAGGCCATAGTTGCCACTCCACCTCCCTAAATTTTATCCACACGTGGATGAGAGTCTGTATTCAAGGAATTTGAAAGCATGGTTTGAACGTAAGGATCTTTATTGTGGTCTCAAGATTTAGTCATTTGAAACTAAGTGCTTCTGTAGACAATGAAGTATTTCTCCACTGGGTTCTCCATAAGTGTAATGAGAATAATGACTTGTACTTCACAGGCTAACAACAGTATTGATTACTTATTATGTCAATAGTGAAGTGTGACCATCAGTTTTTATGGTGCATGTTTGAAACTATCTGTCCAAATACAGTTGCTGATAGAATGAGACAGTTTCAACATTGTTGCTTGAAGTTTACCCTGATTTACAAGGCTGGTGTTTATGAATGTAAGTGCCAGCAATGACAGAGCTGTCTTGGGAGTGAGTAAAAGTCTGCTGAGTGGAGAGAAAATCAGGGTGAGTAATGCGGATGAAAGAGAATTAGATTGAAGCCTTGTCATCATTTAGAAAAAAACAACAGAATGAAAGGAATGAGTGTATGAACGATACCCTAGTCAGCAGTCACCACATGGCTGAGCTGTGGTAACCATCCAACTTCCTTGAAAGGCAGCACAAACCATGTTAATTAAGCCTGGCTGAAAGCAAACTCAACGAATCTGTTGGTTTTGTCTTTGGTGACAGGGTATCGTGTAAAGGGTTGTAGGAATGTTCAGGTAGTGTTTCAAGCTTCCTTCACTGAAACAATGTCTTGTTTTAGCCTGTACTTTTAATTTAAAATAAACCAGATAAGTTAATTCATGATTTCAGAAAGGGCATAGAAGAAATCTTGTTGCATGTGTGCTTATATCTGTTTCTGCTTTTGGACAAATTGCCTTGTTCCCGTCTGTTGACATAATCATAGCCATCATCAGAACCATCTCTAAGCTAATTCAGCTTGCTAAGCCAGGCAGAAACTGATTAGGGGTGGGGTTGGTTGGTTGGTTGATTGCATTCACTGGGTAAGTGAACTGAGCTGCTCTGTGGAGATTTCTGTTAAGTCTTGGAGCTATGCAGAAGGGCAGACGAGCAAGTTGTAGGTTGGTTCACCCTCTCTCATGCATCTGTAACGTTAGGGGTTGAGGCTAGATGTTCTCCTTCTGCTCTGAGCAGGATACAGAGAGATTCAAACTTGCTCTGAGAATGTAGTCAGGATCTTCTCTGTATCATGCTAGAGGAAATTTCCCTAATTCAGGTCTGAGCTGTGCAAAGAGAGGTTTGTTGCTTTGAAAGCATTAATTAGAATCTGTGTGTCTCTTTGAAATGCTTTTAAATAAAATAAAACAACACTCTAATATGGAAGCAATCGTGGCCAAAAGCTCATGTTTTTGCCATGATGATTTATGTTCTTCAAGGAGCTGCTGTTATCTATTCCTGAGTTGCTCCTCAAGTGTAATCTCTGTCTTCTCTAAGACTCTGTGCCAGTAAAACTACACCAGCAAACTGGTGGCTAGTGTAAACAAAATTTGCTTTGTAGTTAAGCACAAACTGAGTTTGGATTAGACATTAGGAAGCTCTTTACTGAGAGAGTGGTTGGGCACAGGAACAGGATGCCCAGGGAGGTGGTGGAGTTTTCATCCCTGGAGATACTTAAAAGGTGAGTAGCTAGAGCACTTGAGGCCATCCATAGTCTAGGGGTTAGGGAGATGCTGGGATGAGGGCTGGACTTGGTGGTCCTGGCTGTCCTTTCCAGCTATGAGGATTCTATGATTCTTTTATTCTGCTTTTCTAAAGTCACTGATTTCCCTTTGAACAAAGTGTGTTGATTGCTACTGCTGGTAGTAGAGCTGGAGGGAGAATGGAGGTGCCTGAAATCCTTCACACTGGCATTCCTTGAAACTTGTTTTACACCTTGTCATCTCTGAAGCTATAGATGGACCATGTAGGATGGCTGTACTTGTGGTGAGAAAACACTTTAAGTTTAGCCAGGTGTTTGGTCTGCCTTCTTGCACAATGCCTGTGTGACTTTGAACAGGTACTTGTCCCATGCCTTAAGGCCAGCCCCTTTCTGTGAGCTCCTGGTCCCCCAAATTAGCACAGCTTTACTTCCCTGCCTCACACTGTTTAGATAGTCCAGCTAGCAAAGGTAATGGAGAAGAATTCTGAGGTTGTGCCTGGTTTTTTAACAACGGGTTGGTCAAATTCTGAAGTGGATTGGAGGAGGCAGAAGACAGCACTATACTAACCCCTGTAACCCTGGCAGCTGAAAATACAGGGCTTGCCAGTCTGGTGTCTGGTTTAGGCCTGTGTCTCAGATTTATTGCCACAATGACACTTTTTCTCCATGGGAGTTACAATCAGTATGTTGATGCATTAATGATAGTTGCTTAGCTGTGTAGCTTCAGCACACAAGTCCTGCCGGGATTCTGTTACAGAGCTTAGATATCCAAAGTTTAGTCTTTGGTTCCCAAGTCCAGGAGCATCTTGTTTCCTCTTGGCACAGGTTTGGGCTTTGGGCCCTGGTTCAGCACTCGGTTGCTGCTAGAGATTCCCCGTTTGTTAGTCCTTCTGGTCCCTCATTCTGCCCTTGAATCCAGCCTCAGAGTTTGAAATCCAGCCTCGTTGCTGTTGAATTGTGACAGTAGTAGGAAACCCAGATTTTGGATGCTGGGAAGTTTAGGGTTAGACAGATAAGGTGTTGGTGTGAATCAAGTCTGTACCTTGAGTGGCATTCACAAGTATCTGGCTCCCAGCCCTGTGCTTATTCAGAGGTTAGACCCTTTTGTTAGACTTGGATTATGACAATAATTGGCATTTATATTATATTTCTGCCTTGCAAGATCAGTCTCAAGTTGTCTGTTTCTTTCCCAAAGAAGTAAAAGCAGAGCTGAGGTACCTATCCGAGGGGAATCAGTAACAGAACTGCTGGAGTTCACTTACTGCCAGTGTGCCAGCATCTAGTGAAAAATACTCGTATCGGCAGTGAATAATTTCAAAGACTGAGTGGAAAAGCAGCTTACGTAGAAGTCCTGAATGTGGGCTGGGGGCTCTTTAACTGGCTGAGGAACTTGAAGCCTCCCGAAGAAATGGTATGTTGATATTCTGCTCTCAGCTTGCCTTCTATAATTTGTGGAGCGGTGAGTATTTGATTACGTTGGATTTATTTTCAGAAGTTTCAGGCTGCTCTTATTAATTGTCACCATTTTGATCGAAGGCATATGGCAGTGTTCTGCATTCATAAGGCAGCGTTTTGCATTCATAAACAGAACCGGTGACGTTTAACCTCGACAGATCAGCTCGTAGTCTGATTTCACTCCTTGCTGCAGTGCGAGGCTTTCGTTTGCCTGGGATGAGAGCAGTCATTACAAGCATTACATTTTGTTTGTGAATCAGAATGAATGGGAGTAGAGTCCTCTTTGAAAATCAGAACTAAGAGATGCAACTGCAGGAGATAATTATGCTAACGTATGGATAAGGTTGGCTCTGTGTTCGTTGACATGATGAGCACTTGAGGCCTGATTTTTTTTTTTCTTTTCCTCCTTGAAAACTGGTACAACTCCTCCGAAAATACTGGAGTTGCAACTGATGAGCATAAGTGTTGGCTCAGATGAGTCAGATCTTTAATCCTGTGTTGCGCCCCACAATTCCTAGCACCAACTAGTGTTTTGAAGGCAGCTTTGCTTAATATGGTGCAAAGCCTTGGGCATTTCTGAAATACTTAAATTGGCTGTGAATAAAAGGAGATGTGCTCCTTCAGTGAAAGCAGAAAAGGCCAAAGCTTGACTTTCAAAAGGCTAGATAGTATTAAGGACTAAAGATCTCTGTTGTGTTCTAACAGTGTCTTAGAGCTGTCCTTGATGGATCACAGTTGGTGCTTCTGTGTGTATGGAGTGTACCATTTACTTTGAACACACGTCAACCTCCTCTGTTTGGAGAGCAGCTATAGTTCAGAATGAAAGTCCCTCTCTTGAGCATCTTGTAAGAACCAGCCTCATCCTTTGGGATGGGTGACAGCAGGTGAGATGGAGGAAGGAATGCAACTTTCCTTGGGTCTTTTGGTCTGTGTGGCAAGAGAAGCAAGCTTGCATAGCATAAAACATAGTTAAAAACTGGCCAGAGTGGGCAGCTGGAAGTGGAGGTGCTTTGTAGTCACTGGTTGCAATAGAAAGCATCCAAAGTGGAAGTTTGTGTAAATTGGGTTGCTGATGGAAGTTGCAGTGCCGTCCTGAATAATCCGTTTTCATTTGCTGTGTACATCTGAGAACTTGTCTAGAAGGGACACCTTGTGATTTTGCCCTGCCCCCCATTCAAAGGGGTGGCATTGTGTTCCGTGATGCCAAGATGTTAACTTGCAAAAACTGATGGTGCTATACAAGGTAAGATTACAGATTCTGGTGAGACTGTTGGTAGGACAGTGTGATGCTGTTTGGGTTGTACCCTGGACCAGCAGCAGATGCTGTATGTCAAAGGAAAGTAAAGGTTGGCACCTCTCTGCATCCTGTTTGCCACAGTTGATATGGCTTTATCAGAATCATTCTTAAAGCAATTACCAGATGTAGGATCCTGTTCGGAACACTTTGGCTCTAACCCACATCCATATTATGTGGATTATATCAAATATAGGTCTTGCATCAAAAATTGCAACTGGTTTTGTAATTCTTGAGCTTTGCAAAGCTTATTAGATAATGCAATAAGTTTTAATGGAAATTCAGAGGAGGCCCACTGCAGAAGAGGATCTCTACAGTGTCTACTTCCTACTTATTGTACAGTGAGTAGAAGAGTGGAAAAAATGTTTTTCTTGTGATCATTAAAGAGTCCAGACCCATTTTCTCAAGTGTTAGAGGTGTTAAGGCTGGTGTCTGGCCTTATTCCCAAATGGGTAATTGAATTGCTTTGAACTTTTTGCAAGTTCAATTGGACGTGGACTTAGCTTGTAGCTGTTTTGATGGGATTATTCTGCTGTGTTCCATCACCTAGAAAGTTAGTGTCGGGTAAATGATTCCTCTATCTGTGTGGGTGTGAGCTATGATAGCAGGTGAGAAAACCTTGCTGTGGTTTTGCTTACTTTTCGCAGATACAGGAAGATAAGGAAAGAGAGGAACACCTCTGTATTGGCATTGTACTCCCATGCAAGATCAGGACTTTCAAATAGGAAGGGAGCCCTGTACCTAAAGGGTGAAATGCATACAAAAAAGAGGCTAAATAAGCTGTGATGGTGTGACAAGGAAAAGATACTGAGAGCAATTATGCCCTGGAACAACCTTCTCTTCAGAATGTGGTGTTAGAAGGGAAAAAGAGTGATGCTGCTTCTGGGTGGTTGAGACCTGGTGATTATTATTTAAATCTCCATATAGTTCTCCCTTCAATCTGATATTCTGGTACCTCAGGTTCCTTTTGGATGAGCCATGAAAGATAAACATGGAATTTTAATGCTTTACAGATACCAGGAGGCAGACAGTGGAATCGGTCCATCTTACTTTGGCTGTGACTGCCAACTTAATGTAAGAAATGGAGCTATGTTTGGTGCTTTAAGCTGCCTTTTCTTTCTGTCTGGATCTGAATAAACTTGATTCATTTTAAGGGATGGATTCAGTTGTTAAACAAATAGGTCAGTTTTAGTTTTGAGCTTAATTAGGACTTTGCAGAGGACTTGCTTTCAATGTTTCAGGTAGTAAAATGCGAGGCAGTTCTACTGTGGTTCTCTCTTTCACATAGCTCCCCAAGGAAATTCGGCAGGCTATTGTGACTCGTGAGAGTGTTGCCCACTGATCAGAAGATAAAGCATGTGATTATAAGCTAAGATCTGTCAGTGTTGAGGACTGATTTTGCTACACTGGTAGCAGTGTTTAACTACAGCAGAGGTCTGGGTATGGACTCCCCAGCTCAAGAGGAACTGGGAGCTACTGCAGAGAGTCCAGCACAGACCATCTAAGATGATCGGGGAACTGGAGCATCTGTCTTCCTTATGAGGAGCAACTGAGGGCTGTTCAGCCTGGAGAGGACTGAGGGGAAATCTCATAAACACTTAAAAGTATCTAAAGAGCAAGTGTCAAGAGGATGGGACCAAGCTCTTTCAAGTGGTGCCTGAGCAATAGGACAAGAGGCACAAATTGAAACATGGGAGCTTCAATTTGAACATAAGGGAAGAACTTTTACACAGTAAGTGAGGGCAACAGAGCTCTGGCGCAGGCTGCACAGGGAGGTTGTGGAGTCTCTTGCTCTAGAGACGTTCAGAACTTACCTAGTTGTGATCCTGTTCAATCTGCTTCAGGAGAATCTTCTCTGCCTGGGGGGCGGGGATGAACTAGATAATCTCCAGAGATCCCTGCTAATCTTTACTGAGAAAGCAGTTGGTCCACAATCTTTGCTCTCAGAAGAAGTATTTCCTTTATTTTCTCCAGCACTTCCCTGACCATTCTGCTTGCCCCATCTTGGAATATTCTGTGTGACTTCTGTATTTCACAAGGAAAAAGAGGGGGAGAAGTAAATTTAATTTTAGCTAGCCAGTTCAGGAGGATAAGAGGCTCTTACAGAAATACAGGGGGGGATGAAGTAGTGAAAGATCTATTAATTAATGAGGTGGATGAAATTATAATGATTCTAAAATGGCTGATTTACTTAACTGCTTTGTAAATTACCTATAAACTGAATATGTTTATTAAAATATTTTTAAAAGGGAGAAATAACCAAAGCTCTGCTAGAATAGCAGTTCTAAATAGAGTTACTATAGTTATTCATTAAAAAGCACTAGATAGCTGGCAATGTTGGAATCGGTTCAATAATAGCATGTTTTGCAATATTTGTTTGGGGGTTTTGATGGAAAATTCCGAGTTCCTGCAGTTCTTTTCAATGCATAAAACTCACTCCGAAGAATTGTTTCTAGATCTCGTGGGTGTGTGGAAAAGCAGGTGAAAATGTGAATAGGAGCTCAGAATCAAGAAGTTATGTCAGCTGCAGTAAATGCTGTATATGTAAGTATAAGCAAGGCAGGTTGTACACTCGTATATGATGTTAGACACCATAGCTGATTTTGATGTTCTTACCTTTTTAAGCTTTGAGAAATTACACTAAAGCTGTCTAAAAGGGTTGGAGGGCTAAAAGAATACTTTGTATGGACAGACACATCATTGATTTTTGTTTTGTTATTTTTCCAAATTGCTGACATTTTTCCAGTGATCATGTTAAACATGGTATAATGGCTTTAATTTGACAGCAGATTTGCTACTCTTGCATTACTTTCTGCAAGGCTTTCAGAAGCCATCCACAACTAAACAGGACTCTGCAGAATGTAGGCTGGAAGTCATTGAGTATCTTGTTCTTATGGTAGAGGATCACCTTGTGTGGTAGCCCTCGTGTGATGGAAATTGTTGCATGTGTACAGCAGATTGTCATGCATCAAAGGGGGACAACCTGGGGACTAGATCAATTTCCACACAGAGCCACATAGGACAGGTCAACCACTTTTCTTGTGTCTTAGAACACTGCAATTTATTATGCGTAATTCACTAAAGGATACTTAGGATTCACTAAAGGATTATGTGTAATTCACTGAAGGAGATTAATTTGGCCTGAGAACTCGGATCTAAAAGTTCAGTCCTAACAGTTTAGACAAATTAGGAATCATGCTCAAATTTTAAAGGGAATGACTGGCCATGGCCAAAATTTGCTGCAGGAAATGGTAGGTTCTGTGTTACTTGACATTTTTTAAGCCACCTGAAAAGTCATGCTTCTGTTAGATGCAGTTTTTTCGGTTCATGGGGCTAGGAGGACAAAAATTTTGGGTTTTTAGATCTGTGACAAATGAGAGATTAAACTAGAAAATCTAAAATATGTTTTAGTATTAAACAGTCAAGAGTCAGTAAAGCAGGAACTGTGAGTAGAGATAATTCTGGATGGTGGTTCTGGATCATAAAATTCTATCATTTATAAACAGTCCAAGAAGAGATGACATTAGAAACACAGGTAAGAAATGCCAAGAAAGGGTTTATCTCTTAAGGAAAGGCAAGCTGTCATATCTAGTGAAAACTCTCTAAAGGCCAGATGTTCAAGAAGAGATTTCCTGTTTGAAAGTCGTACTCAGAACTGACGTGGGGGGGCTTTTGGGCTGTGCAGGAGTTTGTGTCAGTAAGTCAGTGTGAGACTTGTTGTAGAGCTTGGAGCAAAGGATTGAGCAGCCCCGCTACCCTAACACAGAGGCCAAACCTAGAACACTGTGTCTGTCTCCAAACTCTCCTTGTCAAGCTCAGAGCGTCTCAAGTCTGAGAGGCAACTTCCAAATTTTGGTTGTTACAATTCCAGTCAGTTGCTGGTCTGATGCTGCTTTGGCTGCTCTACCCTCCTTTTAACAGAATAATCTGGGTGCTTGTCTTTTAAAATTTAAAATGGCTTGTACGTTTTCGGTAATCAATTGTCTAAAGGACAGCACATTCCCATTGGCGGGAGGCACTTACATGGCCTCACACAGTCATTTTCTTGGATGGGAATCATCCCCTTGCACTGACCTCCTGCTTCCTTCTCCCATGTACACAATGTTGGGGCTTAGTAGTTGCTTAATGAGGCCAAAGATAAGAGCTGCTTCTCATTTCTGATTTTTTCAGGCTTATAAATTTGTATGGGTTCTTGTATCCTGGCTTTGTAGCACTGTGTCTGTACAGCTACACTCCCAACTACTGCTCCACAAAGCAGTGCAGCTCTTTCTGCTGTTCCTCAGTCCTAGAGTCCCTTGTCCACATCTGTCCTACCAGACTCTCTTAGTCTTGGGACCAAGTGGCAGCAGTCATTTGAGGTTTCTGCTCCATGCAAAATCTTGTTAATTGCTCAGGACGCAATGGTTGTGCTGGCCTAGAACTGTGCCAAAGACACTTAGAGTGGTTAATAATGCTGCAGGTGACTGTGTGTAGGTGCTGTGTTGCCTCTTACTGGGCACTGTTTAATTTACCAGTATTGGCATGGTGATACCTTCTTACTCAAGCATAGACCTCTTCCCATTGCCTGCTCAGGTCTGTGTTGTGAGATGGTAATCCCCTGAGGAGATGCCCTTGCTATACCCCCAAAACCTATGGGCTTCGTTTGCTTTACAGTGATTCATCTATTTGGAGGAAAAAGAAAAAAGACTAAATGCAGCAATTGAAAAAGTTTTATCACTCTGTGGCCCCTGTTGGGAACTTCTCTGCACCTGTGCAGAAATGGAAATGAAAAGTGATCTTCAAAATTTGTGGAGAGAAATAGGCAGTCCTGTCCCTGGAAGGTGTAGCATAATCATGATTGTTGTCATCCCTCTTGGTTTTCACAGGGTCTTTGGAATTCTTATTTGGCTTTTTGGCTGCTATAGCTTTCAGGGATTGTACCTTTGTCATATCTCCTGAAGTTTGAATGATCTCTTCACCCTGCTCTCCTACAGGAATTGTAGTAAACCCTTTGACTCATAGGATTCACAAGAAGGATGGGAAATGCCTTGATCTCATTGCCAAGTTCTCTCTGTCCTCCATGTGCCATCCTTTCTTCTCAAGATCGTGGGTTCAGAAGGAGCTGATCTTGTCATTTGTACTCCATTTGGATCTGTAGTGAGGAGACGTAGGAAAGAGAAGACATGAAAGGCGGCACACTGTGATTTTTCAGTTCCATTTCTGGGCTTTGCAGCAAATACATAGAATCATAGAATGAATTGGGTTGGAAGGGACCTCCAAAGCTCATCTAGTCTAGCTGCCCCCTTGCAGTAAGCAGGGACATCCTGAACTAGATCAGGTTTCCCAGAGCCTTGTCAAGCCTCACCTTGAATATCTCCATGATTGGGGCCTCAACTACCTACCAGGACAACCCGTTCCAGTGTTAAACCACCCTCATGCTAAAGAACTTCTTCCTAACATCCAATTTAAATCTACCCTTCTCTAATTTAAAGCCATTGCCCCTCGTCTTATCATTACAGGCTTTCATAAACAGTCCATCTCCAGCCTTTTTGTAGGTCCCCTTCAGGTACTGGAAGGTTGCTGTCAGGTCCCCTCTGGACCCTTCTTTCCTCCAGGCTGAGTAACCCCATCTCCCTCAGCCTGTCCTCAAAGGAGAGGTGTTTTAGCCCCCTTATCATCTTTATGGTCTCCTCTGGACCCTCTCCATCAGATCTTTGTTCCCTCTTTTTTGAGGGCTCCAGAAGTCTTTCCAGAGCAAAGTATAGTGTTCGTTGTTCTGCACTTTGGAAAGTTTAGGAGTTAAAAATGCTTTTGATGAGCCACCATGATGACTGGGTAACATGAGAAGCCTCTCTTGGAGAGGAAAAGGCTGTAGGCTTATTTCTTTAAATGAAAGCTTTGTAGTAATTGGATGTGCTGCTCTTTCCTTGTTAGGGCAGGCGATCAGTGGCAACATTCCAGGTTCAAAAGTTGCTAACTTCAGAAATGGGACTTCAGTCAAATCAACTTTGGTCCTACAGGCCACCAGAATTTCCGTTAGGTGTGTTTTTTATCTTCTTTTTACCAAGGGAGCAACAAAAGTTAGGGCAACCTGAACTTTTTGTACTTAAGATTCAAAAGAGTTGAGATTCATAAATCTCATGTCACAACTGGTTAAAACTTCTTCATCAAAACTCAGCCTCTGACCTTGACCTAACTGTTTTGGAATCTGGGATTTCTGTCTGGTGGATATTTAGCAATGGGCAAAATTTTGTCTGCAATTGATTTTGTCTGCCTTAATTTCTGAATAATCACTGTCTCTATAGCAGCGGTTTATTAACTGCAGTCAGGTGTAACTGCAGGTTTACTGCAGAAAGCATAAGGAATGCTGGTAGAAAAGAGAGATGCTATTTGAGCACTTCAAAGAAGCTCTTCCACCGTCAAGTGAGCTAGTGTTCATGGGATGTTTCCTGCTGAGTTTGTTTGGAGGTAGACTGCTGTGTTACCAGCTCTGTCATGTGTGTGACTTAAAATTCAGACCACACTTGATCTTTCCTGCGTGTAAGGTGTGTTCCACATACCACAGAGAACTGTAGAATTGACTCTTTTGCTTTTGTTTTTTACCTTGTGTTTAGTCTGCTGGAAACCATGTCTCACTACACAGATGAGCCAAGATTCACCATAGAGCAGATAGACCTGCTTCAGCGCCTAAGACGTACAGGAATGACCAGGCATGAAATCCTCCACGCGCTGGAAACCTTGGATCGTCTCGATCAGGAACATAGTGACAAATTTGGAAGAAGGTCTAGCTATGGAGGTGGTTCCTACAGCAACAGTACCAACAACGTCCCAGCATCTTCCTCTACAGCCACAGCTTCAACACAGACCCAGCATTCTGGGATGTCCCCATCACCAAGCAACAGTTATGACACCTCCCCACAGCCTTGCACTACTAATCAGAATGGGAGGGAGAGTAACGAGAGGTTGTCTGCATTCAACGGGAAAATGTCACCTACCCGCTACCCACTTGCAAACAGTTTGGCTCAAAGGTCATATAGTTTTGAAGCTTCTGAAGAGGACTTGGACATTGATGACAAAGTGGAGGAGCTGATGAGGTTAGTAGAAGTCTTTTTTAAAAGTTTTGAAAATAAACATGAGAAGTCCTTCAGAAGAAATCTGCTTGTTGGCGAATGGCTGTAGTGGTCATAGCTATTGTCAAGAAAGCAGAAGCTTTTAGGTAGCTACACCCCAGCTAGTTCCTTAAAGGTTGCTATCTCGGTACCTCTCACCTGCCTCTTAGTCCTGTGTACACAATCCCTGGCCACACGTGGGTATTCCACAGCCTCTTTTGCTGTAGAAATATCTCTCCCCACGCTGTACCAAGAACTGAAATTGATGGCAGCACACTGATTTTCCACCCTGCTTGTACTCACATGAACTCTGGTTGGGTGTCAGTTCACATGGCTGCTCCTCCATTACTTCATACCAGTGATATTTCTTTCCACATTAGGGAATCTATCTGGTTTATGCTTTCCACTGGGATCTGCAGAACATGTCTGTTATCTGTTTGTGGTTCATGGCAGGGACTGACTCCCTCTGTGATTTGCAGTCTGCTGATTGGTTTAGGAAAATACAATAATAGAGAAGCAACAGAAGTCTTCAGTGAGAGAGAGTTTGGCCTTTTTTTTTTCCTCCAGTCTGACCTTCCTTTACTTTTAGCAGCATTATGGCAAAGATGAAAGGGAGGGGATTATACAGCTGAGGATGAAAGTCAGAGCCAGTGGCCTTGACAGCAAAAAGAAATGGGAGGAAAGGCCAAATGTCTCAAAACAATTTTGGTCATAGTGTTGGATTGTCTTTTTTTCCCCCCAAATTGCAACTTACATGGAATCCCTGTGGCAGAACCAGGGTCCATAAGCTCCAGAATGAAAATACAATTGAAACAGTTTGAAGCTTTAGGATAAAGGCATGGCTTTTGGGGGAGAGGGTTAGTCATGAGGAGTAAGTAAAGCCAATCAACCTCGTTTACTGCTGGCTGCAGGATAATGAAATAATGCAGGGAGGTTGTACAGTAGTATGAAAGAGTTCCCGTTCCCAAAGTTGAATTGTTCCTTTGAGGTTTGAGTTCCTGTGCAATATGTCTCAGGTAGTGCAAAATAAGCACTAAAAGCTGCCGTTAGCTGCAGGAGTATGGAAGGTGAATGTTTGGTACAGAAATAAAAAGGAACCCACCACACAGCATTGGTTTCAGGTTTACATTTATGGATTGAATCTGCCTTGAATGCTACTGGGTCAGGAGTGGAGAAGGGAAATTCCCAAATAATAAAGCCTGATAAAGTCTGGTTTTCATAGGCTACCCTTCTGAGGAAGAGGAGGAAAGAAATGTACTTGCTGCAACTGAAATTTGCTGTCCCTCCAAACTATCTTCTTTTTAGCATAGGTTTGGTCCCTTCTGAGCTACCTTTGCCCACCTTGTAAAATCTTAAGTAACTGGCAGTTATCCATTCAGTCCAGGCTGTGGGCTAAGGAAGCGGGGAGATAGGGGTTGGGCCTTTCCCTTGAAAGGCTGGAGGTCTGTGTATGTATATTCATGTGTTTTGCTTCATGCAAACCCAGCTATCCGTTATTTTTTATTTTTGTGCCTCATTTTTATGACTTGAGGTTTTTATGCTGGTACGAGAGATTTATTCATCCCTGTGTAATGAAACTTTGTACATTCCATATGGCAGTGCTGCACCTAATATGAATTATATAGGACATGAGTCATCCGTTCTCCTGCTAGGGTGCTTTGATCAAACGTGACACTTGTTAAAAGAAGTGTCCAGTAGTGAGGCGCTTTGCCTGTTTTAATGCCTGCCTTCCCCACTCCGTGTCCCTTCAGTAAAGGAAATGGAACCGTTTTTGCATCTTCAAAGTGCTCTTTGCTCTGTCCGTCTTTGTATGTCTTCTTTTGTTTTGTGGTTTTCTTGTTTGTTTTGGTAGGAGGGACAGCAGCGTGATAAAGGAGGAAATCAAAGCCTTCCTAGCCAATCGCAGAATCTCCCAAGCAGTTGTTGCACAGGTAACAGGTAAGAGCTCGGGGATCCCTTTCTTTATTTTGGGGAGACTGTGTCTGACTGTCTGTCTGGGCACAGTGCAGATGTTGGAATATTGCTTGGCTTTCTGCATTGCAGTGCCGATCTGTCAGCTTAGTCATGATAATGTATGCCTTTGATTTAAGACCCATTGTCCCACACATCATGGAACTTCCCTAGTGAATCACTATTTCTTTTTTGCTTTTTTCTTCTCATTTTTTTTTGGTGTGGCTTTTGCTAGCAGATTTTATTTTACAGCATTAGAATAAGCCCAGATTTCTTAACTGGAAATGAAAACAGTTTTCCTTAATTCTTAAATTGTTTGTTGAGTGCGGCAAATAAATTTGTATCTGCATCTTGATGTATGTAGAGAGATAATCTACATTTACATTCTAAAGTGGATATGAGTAGTAAGGGAACACAGCTATACACAAGCTATAGTTGGTGTCACTACATCCAGCAGTCACATTATGGTAGCTGGAAGTTTTTCAGTCTCTTGCCTTTGAGTTATAATTAATGAAAATCAGCTGTGAGATTGAGGGATGATGACGTTGCCTCATGGCTCAGGTTTTATGTAGAAGGAGGAGTTCTATTTTGCCCTCTGTCCTGTGCCTCTTTCACATTTGGGACAAGTGGATAGGCTGCAGTGATACCACTTTTTCCTTGGGTGTGTTTCCAGAGCTTTACACAGAGTAATGTGAATCTTACTGTTCCTCCATGGGATGAGCTGTGCTATTAGTTCTCTTTTACAGGCTCTCACTGCTTGTACAGAACAGTATTGCTGCTACCATATTTAGATTTGTTCCCCCAGCACTGCCAGGTCACCACTGAACCCTGTCCCTCAGCACCACATCTCCATGGCTTTTTAGTCCTTCCAGGATGGGGACTCCACCACTGCCCTGGGCAGCCTGGACCAGGCCTTGACACCCCTTTTGCTGAAGAAATTGTTCCTCGTGGCCAACGTAAGCCTCTCCTGGTGCAACTTGAGGCTGTTTCCTCTTGTTTATCACTTGTTCCTTGAGAGAATAGACAGACCACTCCCCCACCTTGCTTCAACCACCTTTCAGGGAGATGCTGAGAGCAAGGTGTTCCGGTGTTCCCCGAGTCTTTTTTTTTTTTTCTGGACTAAAGAAAACTACTTTCTCCAGCCTCTCCTTATAGGTAGGGCTTGTGTTCTGGACTCTTGCCCAGCTTCCTTGTTCTTCTCTGGCCATGCTTCAGCATCTTGCTGTGTTAGGATGAAGACTTGGTGATAAAATACAGATAGCTTAATCCCTATGCCTATTACATTAGTTAGTTGGCTAATGTTGTGCCTATTACATCGGTTAATTTTTGAGCAAATATCTTGAAATAGTTTGTTTTTATGGTTCCTGGATGACTAGGAAAGCCAAACCAGCAGGAGAAACATTGTTATTTCATGATATTTTCGGTATTTGAAATTTTATGAGAACCTGTGTATCTGGAAGATGAGGCTTTGCAGACATCCTCACAGATGACTTGGGCAGGTAGAAATGGTCTTTGAGCCATGCCGTCAGGAATTCCTTCCACGTCTTAAGCTCTTCTCTGGTCTTGGGCAAAATGACTTGCACTTCCCTGGTTTCAATTTCATCTCTCAAGTCACGAGATTAACATTTTGTGTAACTCTACAGAATGTTATTACCCTTATCAGTTATTGGCACTACTACTACAAAATTAAATGCTAAGTCTAGTCCCTTAAACTGTACCTGAACTCTGAAGTTTTGGTGGTTAGTGGGTCAATCTCCTACATCTGAATACAGTCCTTGCCTGAATACAGTCCTAGAATAACCCATCTGAATTAACCTCGGAATACCTCCCTTCATTTCTAGCCTCTACTCAAAAATAGCTTCCCTTTCAAGAGAAGAAATGCAAAGAGGGAAAAATGGCAGAACAGTCTTTCCCAAACAAGCCAGCCATTCTCTTCAGTCAGCAGGATTGCTGCATGTGAGGCCATTGAATCAAATCACCACATCTAAGACAGCCTGTTTCAGTAAAAGGAACTGATCTAATTATAATTAGTGAAGTATCTCAGTACATGGTTTGATAGCCCTTGCAGTCTGGAGGCAAGTTGAGACCAGGCTCTTCACACCTGATCATTTTGCTCCTTCTGTCCTCAACCAATTCTTGAATTTCAGCCGTTGAAGTCACTAAGTTGTTTTTTAGTCTTTGGGAGACATGCTCATTTGTCAGGCTGTTCCTCCTGTGAGTAAAAGATACCTCCTGCGTAATATGGGGGGAATCCAGAGCGTACATACACAGGGACGGGGAAAACATTACTAGATGTCTCTTTCGAGCCTGTCAGTGGGACAGAACGAAGGCTGAACTAATGACATTGTGTTATTATCTTGTTTTCAAGACAAATTAATGAGCAACCAGGTAGATCTAAAGGTTAAATGGCCACATCCTTTTGCAGCTGACCCAACAGTGTTTCCATGGACCTTTCAAAAGAAGAAAAGAAAGTGATATTTTGTACGTGATGGTTTTTCTCAAGCAGAGATCACTGCAAGGCTTGCGCTGCACTGTGATGTACCAGTGTCTTCCTCCCATGGCCCTTGGCAGTTGAACTGTGTCATCTGTCATATGCATCATGGGAAGGTCTATGGGAGCTGATTCATTTTAAATATAATCCATAGGCTTGTGTAAGCAGATGTGTCATACTTATGTGCCGCTATTAAGGCATGGTTAGGGCTTATCTGAAAGAAATAGTAAATCTCAAAGCAGCGTTTCAAGGGACCAGAGTAGAAATGCTCAGCACTAGTGTAGAGAAATACCAGCTTCCTTTCAAAAGCACGATATGGTGAAAAGTGACTGAAAATAGCTCAGGACAGAGATTCAGAGCAGAAAGTGTGTGTCTCAGGGCTCTCCTGCTTTCACAGTTGTCAGATTAGTACTACTTGACTTGTGTTTTCTTCAAGACCCCTTACCATTCCACTGTGAAACAGGCACCCAAGGAAGGGCTGGGAGCCACTTCTGGTTCGTTAAAAAGGCGGTTTGTATAGATAGAGGTAATGCTTTGCAGAATGTATTATCCCAAACAGTTTCATCTCAGTATTTACAGCCTTAGTTTTACTGGTAAAGCTGTTCTGTAAATCATTCTGTAAACAAGAGGAAAAGTAGATAAATAAAATCCATAGAGTGGTCAGTAGCAGATGGTGTAGGGAAAGGCCGTAACAGAGAAACGATACCTTTCCAGAATGCTGTTCATCCTTCAGTGATCCACGACTCAGAGTCCTCTTTATTATATTGCATGTTGTGTTATATTGTGAAGAGACTGTGGAAGAGCATGAAAAGGGACAGGTCTTCCAGAACAGCTCAGCAACCCAGTGAGGCTGGTGTGCTTAGAGCCTCCATCACCATTTGCTGCAATATAAACAGAGTAACCTCGTTTTGTAGTGTGTGGGGCAGATGTTGAGCATACTTGACTTGTCCATCCCCCCTGCATCAGCTGAGGAGTCATTTGTTTAATACTTGAAATAAATATTAGAATAGAGTGGCCTCAGCTTTTATCATTAATCTCTTCTGCCCTGGGAAGAGAGGCAAGAAAGGAATGAAATATTTATGGTTGCCTTTGTCCAGAAAGAAAAGTGTTAGGCTTGGCTAGCCAGGCCATCAACTTTCTCCTTTCAATCTCTATCCATTTCTTTACTACTCTAAAGAGTTGTGTGTGTATGTGCATAATGGAGGGGAGAATGGCACAGAGAGGGGAAAGGAGTAACAGTGTGTTAGATAGATACTAGACCTTTAGAGAGGAATGTACAAATCTGTTTCTTTTTCTTAATTACGACTGGCTTTGAAGTTAGCCAAACTGGGTGTAGAACTGACCAACTATAGCTAAACTTGGCTTCACTCATCAGAGAGTCTTGTGTTTCCTAGGTGCTTATGACCATACTTACCTGCATTGTGTACCTTGTCATGATCTGTCCTGGATGCAAGAGCCTCACCTGTAACTTCTGCCCCTTGAAACTTTCACTTGACTTTAATTCACTAATTCTTTGAGCTGCTAAGGATTTAGTTCAGAAATAGCATTCTCCTTTTTTTCATCTTAATTCTTACATTGCAGTGCAGTGAAAACACACAATCCTATGTGAGTCACAGTCCTACAAAACAGACTGAGCAGCCTGTATGTACAGACTCCAACAGTAAATGGCTTTTTCCTTTTGCTTTTACTGTGCTGCAGTGTAAAAGGGATGGGAAATGATAGAGAGGGAGGAACATGGAGGTTAAAGTCAATTGTTGCAGTAGAACAATGTTTTTTTGGCTCTCTTAGTCTGTATAAAACTACCATAAACTTTAAAAGTCCTGGAGATAATGAATCTGACAGGGAAAATTAAACCTGGAAGAAATTCTACAAGGCTGCCTTGTGTGCTGAGAGAAGAATGGAAAATAGTAACAGGGTGACTTGAAAATAAAGGAATGATTGATAAGGAGCAAAAACCTAGCATAACAGTTATTAGTGCTGGTCCTAAATACGGGAGCTGCTTTTTATAGAAACTTTTTTAATGGTGTCTGTAATAAGATAAACAAGAAGCACTTGGGTTGGGCTCTGTATAAATAATCTCCTACTGATAAGAAAAATGACAGTATAAACAGGAGCTAATAATAGTTCCTGCTGAATTTCCTATCTTGTTATTTGAAGCTCCTTTTCACATAGCTGCAGCTTGCTTGGGGGTAGGTATTTAGCCCTATGTGTGGCAGGTGAGATGTCAGATTTTTATCAACAATAATTTGGAGTAGTGTGCTGCCCTTTGCTTTAATTGCCACCAGAATTGTGTGTTGGTAGCAAGAAAGTTATAGTCAGAAGGCAGAGGATAAAGAGGTAAAAGTGTAGTTTTAAAGTAATACATAGCACTCCGAGCTGCTGCTTTCCAGTGTTTTCCAACTAACGTTCCCAGTTACTCTGAACAATTCAGCCCTGTCGTATCTTCCTGTCTTAATTGATATGAGATCTTCAGGACTTTATATTATGCTAAACACAGAGAGGATCTAGCGCAGTGGAGGGCGGCCTTGAAGCACTGCCGTAACATAAATGAAATCCCTTGAGGTTTGGAACCGACACGCAGGGATGCCGAACAAATGAGAACAGAAACAAAGTGAAACTCAATTAGTTCTGTTGGGAAGAGAATTCAGAAAATGACTGAATTACTGATCATCTGAAATGACAAGGAACTGGATTTTGAAAAACACTTCTTTTTTTTTCCTTCAAGCTCATGACAACCCAGCAAAAGGTTTGTTTTTCTAAGATTTTGATCTTTGCAGGTTTTCTGTAAACAAGCTTTGCTAATCTCCTAAATGGATAGATGTCCTTTGCAGGCACGCATCATATGCATCTAGGATGTTGCTTACAAACTGAAGAATTAAAACACAGCCACTGACTTTCTTCTCCAAATCTGATACATTCCAGGTGCTTCTAAAAACCTCTCCTGAAAGAAACATTAAAGAAATGCAAAGCAGAGTTGCCAAACAAATCTATCTGTGAAGGTGAAAACTGGTTACTAAAGACTTGATGAAGAACAATTTTGAGGGTTGTGAGCGGATTCATACTGCAGATACCAGTTGCCTTCTTCTTGATGATGCATTTTGCCATTTCTTATAAGTATTTGAAAAGGAAAACTCTTTCCCCCAAATAATTGAAGTGGGAGGGAGTGGGGCTGGCCAGAAGAGCATGCCTCTACACTGCTTATAATTAGGAAGTATGACCTGCTGTGGGAAAGAGTGACATGTCACACTAGAAGTCAACATTTGAATTGCTATAATGCTTGGTGCTGACAGCTTTTTTCAGTATTTTCTCTGAGGAAGATGGTTGTACTCATTACTAAGTGTCTGTGTCCCTGCCGACACGGAGCCTGGAGGATGGCAGTCTTCCCTGAGGTCCGTGTTTCAGGTTGTGAGTGAATTTCCTCAAGACAGCTGGATTTTCAGTGCACCAGAGAACTGATTTCATTAATCTGCTTCTGGCAGCAGGATGATTTCTTTTTTCCTGCCAGTGCAATTTCCTAAAGTAGCATGATTACAGACAACGTGACAGGATGGTACTGTTGGTTGTACTAGTCCTTGTACCTATGAGTCAACTGTGTACAACCCACTTGAGATTCAAGAAACTCTGCCATTAGAATTTGAGGTTTGAGGGTTTTTTAATTGAAAGAAGTGAAAAACGGGTTTGTGATTAAGACACTGTGCTTGGATCTAGGAGATCCTGGATCAGTTCTTCTGCTACGGACTGCATGTGACCTTGAATCAGTCAGTCTGCTAAAATATACAGTTTTGGGGTCTCTAAACTAAGCTCAGCTAGAGATTAAAGTTATTTTATATATTAAAACAAGAAGAGGAGGAGTGGTATAGGTAGAAGAAACCTTTAAAAAGTTCAGCTCGCTTTACAGATCTCTGAAACAGGAAAAGAGATTAATAAAAAACATAAAAGAATTATAGGAAATAGGACTTAAAAGGGTCTTTAGTAGTGTCCTGAGAACTTCTAGTGCATTGGTTGAGTCTGTACATCTCAGTGTCCTCTAGAAAGACTCATTTTGCAGAAGTGACTTTGTAAACTGTGAGGCCTCACAATGAGTCAAATATGAACAGAGCAACACACAGCTTGAGTCTTCTGGCTCCTGCTCCTTTGCTTTGTCTGGAGCACGTTGTCTGAAGTGGCTGACATCTGTACCACTTTATGACTGTATCAGGCAGCCTCTCGAGCACATTTTGGATTTTCTATGATGGGACTCTTATTGAAGTTACTTAATCTCTATTTTTTTTTTTATCTAATAATGCTTTGCATTTATATCTTACGTTGTTATCCAGGCACTCAACAAACACTAATTCACTGCAATAAGTGTAAGTGGACTGTAGTAAACAAGTAAATTAATGGTGCTGTTACCCATTGATTAATAGGAGCCATGTGGCCAGAAGCACTGAGACACAAACATTTGTGTCCCACAGCACTGTGTTAAAGACATGGCATTTGTAAATTATAGTAGTAGGTGAAGAGCTGCAAATTCTGAAGACTTGGTCTTTTTGCTGGCTATGAGGCATCTAGACTGTGTGATTTCAACTAGACTGAAGCCTCTTTTCAGGCTGGGAAGTTTCATCAACTCTAAATTGACTTTTTTTCTGGTATTAACTTCTGCACTTCCACAGTTTCGTGATGTAAACTTGGCACAACCTCAGTTTTATGTTTGGTTGAAGAATTCTACTTTCCTAGTAGTATAAACTCAGTGATATATCCCAGTGTGGGGGATATATAATTCTTGACTGCCCCAGCTGTTTCTGAACTCTTCAGTTGTGGGGCAAAGGCAGACCCTGGGAATGGGTGTTGAGGAGATTGTCAGATGTACAGGAAACCAAACCAAACCCAGGGTATGTTTTGCGGGTACAGCATTGCTGAATACCATTAACATTTCTGTACTTGAAACAAAAGACACTTACCCGTTTTTCACTAGGACAATTAAAACTTCCAAGCTCCAAAGATCTTTATAAGGAAGAACAGTAAAGATCATAAACCGTGTGATTTCAGAATTCTGGTTGGAGTAAATCCATTTGAACAGGAGACCAGGGTGTCAAGTTCAATTGTTCTAAAGTTAAACAGCTTCAATTTTCAACACCACAACAAAAATCATAGTAAACCCACCTGTATCAGATGGGATAAAACCACTGGGGGTTGTTTTTCATGAGTTAAAGATGGTTGTGAGAGCTTACAAAAGCCTGATTAATCTCAGGAGAGGAGAGCTAGTTTGGTTTCCTGGCGAAACTCATCCCTCAACCTGCCTTAGTGTCATCACCAAGCAGGTGGTGGCAGGTGATGTTCAGCAGTCTATTGTTACTTGGAGTACCTCATAAAACTTCAGTTCTCAGGAGAGTTTAGGTGTTGTTAACCCTTTCTGATAGCTGAAGAGCCTTGTGGAAAGTAAAGGGGAGCCTTCTTACCTGGAGAAGAGCTCCAGTTACTCAGAAAACTGTATGGTATTTCCAAATGAACCCACACTTCATGACCCAGTGCCCTTTTAAACCTCTTGTGTTACTTCGTCCCTCTCCTAATCACTTTTTACTTTTCTGCATTGATATTCATTTAGTGATCCTGCTTTGGAAATAACTATTCAGTCCAAGGGGTTTTCCTCCTTCCATTCTTTCCTTGGAACTCTGGTTTTAAAAACTGTGACTTTTTGTTTGTCCTTAATCTTGCCTGCATCCTGCTTGAATCCTGCTTTGCTGACAGACAGCTGCCCTTTCAGTTTTGTTTTCTGCACCTTGTTGTAGCTGCTGATACTTGGCTTTGCTCCATTTCTGGGCTGACTTGATCTCTATCACATAATCCGTTTGTGTGTTTATCTCTCTTCTTACTCAAGCATTGAATGATAATGATCTCTCAGCTATCATTATTCATATATAATAGTTTCACAGATGAAGAAATTTAAGACTCAGAATAGTTGTGAGCAATTTAAATTAGCAGTAGATTGGGTCTCCCAGTTTGTACCCTCTTTGCTGGTAGGTTGCTTGTGCTGATTCTAGGATGTATCTTTAGTAAGGCTGAAAATAACAACAGGGAGACATTAAAGCAGTTAGGGACAAGGTGGGGAAGCTTGAATTGTGGAATCGTGAATCATTAGGTTGGAAAAGACCTTTAAAATCGTTGAGTCCAACCGTTAACCCAACTGTACCGAGGCACTTTCTACTTTTTCTTTTGATTGATACATTGAGAGTTCCTGGGCTTTGTAAGATGACACCTTTCATTGGTACATAAACCAGTTTTAAATGTTTCAAGAAGAACAAGCTTTCTCTTCCTCTTGTTCTCTTTTGTTCTGTTCTATATTTTACAGGTATCAGTCAGAGCCGGATCTCGCATTGGCTGCTGCAGCAGGGGTCGGACCTGAGTGAACAAAAGAAAAGGGCATTTTACAGATGGTACCAGCTCGAGAAGACAAATCCTGGTAAACACATAGAGCCTAAACATCTACTGTTTTATTTATGGAGAAGAAACCTTCCCTCACTGGTTTTTGTCACTGATTTCATGGGCTGAGTTACTGTAGGTGTATTCCCTCTGACCACTTAACTTTTTAGGAGGAAGGGAAGAAATCTACACTTTGCTTCGCAGCAGATGATCTAGAGCTGACTCATCCTTAGGTGTCCATCCAGCTCTTCAGTCATGGTTACTTGCCCTGCCCTCTTAGTGCTAGCTAACTCTGGCAATCAATGAGGGTGTAGTCAGCTAATGTGAAATACGCGCCAAAGCTTTTCGGAATGAACAAATAGAAAATATTATTTGTGTCTGCATAATGTAAAGTTGCAGCAAAATGCCCACATTTTTACAACAAGGGACTTTGGGAAGATTTCAGAGGGTTTTGGGGTAGATCTTAAATGCATGGATGGGCTATTAGTAGATGCAGTGGTAAGTTGGAGATAGGGCTTTGAAATCGCACCTGCTTCTTCAAATCTCAAAGTAGATCTTAAGTACAAAAAGAGAAGTAAAACTCCTCATTAACTAACCAGCAATCTGCAAAATCACAGCTGAATTCATTTCCTTGCATTGTTTTTCTTCACAGATTTTGTCTGACCACAGTTACTTTTCCCTTTATCAGTTTTATTGCAAAGATGCAAATATTTATGTTTAATTTCCTTTAAACAGTGGCACGATTAAATTAACTGTGTAATTCTTCTAAGGAATGTAAGACTTGGGCTCTCTAATGTGAGCTTGGCTTCAGTGTCTAGAATTGCATTAATAAATATTCTAATGAAAATAAATCCTCAAACCTTTCTGCTTCAAAATCAAGAGGCTCAAGCTGTCAGTTGGCCTGAGAATACTTTGGCTTAAAGTTGGGTGAGTTCAAAGTGACAGCCCAGCCTGCCCATTCTGGTAATTGTCTAGAAAATGGTTTTAAAGAGTGAAAGTGCCAAGGGTTGTGAACTAGTGATGGGCTGCAGGGTATCGCTGAGAAGCTTTGACTTTGCAGTGACTGGAATTGTGATCCTCAGGATCAGCAAAGCTACTGGATACAGCTGATTGGTTTCAGTTGCTTTGAAGACCTCAGGTTGGACCTTATAAAGTAACTCACAGCCATTTCCCTTTGATGTAAGGTTTTGCCTCCAAAGTAGTGGAGAGAATGGAGGGAGTTTTCTGGAAGGTCTCTTGGGAGAAAAACTCTAATGGTGACACCTGTTGTTTGGATCTTTCTTATGGTCTTGCATGTTTTCTTTCCAGTATTGTTTAGTATTCTGTGCTGGGATAAGAGAAGCCTTGTCAAACTTAGCACTAAAATCTTGCCTTCTTCTTAACTTTCCTTCCTCACATCCACATCTTGTGAGTCCTTTCCTTCTCAGGAAGTGCCTAAGGAGGGAAGACTGGCATCACTGAGGTTTATGGCTTATGTTGGAATGATTCAGTGCTAACCTCCACTCTGATGCACTGCCTTGCTGAGATCTTGTTCACTTTTCTTTATGCACACATAGAAAACTTTCTTGAAGAGTGATTGGCTGAGTTTAACCTTTTCTCAAAGAGGAGATCTTACATAGCATTTGAAGTATTAAAGGCAAAATGGCTTCTCTGCCCCATGCCAAGGAACTATTTAGATGCACTTAAATTACGTTCAGAACCAAACAACTTCTCTTACTTTTTAGAAGACAATGTAAAGGGGGGGGGGAACCCTAAGTGTTCTCATAACTGTTGGAAAAGTTCGCTTGAGGTAAACAGTTGTGTGTGCTTATAAGCCACTGATTTGATTATTGTCATCTACTATATTGGAGATCAGACTGGCTAGACAAGAAATAATTGACATGCATACGTGCAAGTGTATTCTGGAACAGGCTAACCGTATCCAAAGCCTCCTGGATGTAAATTACTGTTAGAAAAACAATTTGCAGCCAAAGTTTTGGATACTACTTAAAATGTCCTGTGACCTGTAGAGTCAACTAGCTGTTCTGCTGTCTTCTTTAGAGTCAAAAAATAAGGAAGACAGTAGAGTCTCCTGCCATGCTCACAAAGAAGTGATACCATTGCTGCCCTGTCTGTAAAAGATTGTCCCCCTTTTGATGAAACATAGGAGGTTGACTGACATGTGCATTTTTTATTTGCTTACTTATTAGGAAGTTGCATTTAGCATGTCCAGAGGAGGACCATGAGGATGATCAGAGGGCTGGAGCACCTCTCCTATGAGGCCAGACTGATAAGAGTTGGGGTTGTTCAGTTTGGAGAAGAGAAGGCTCTGAACTTATTGTGGCCTCCAGGATTTGATGGGGGCTACAAAAAGCTAGGGATAGGCTTTTTAGCATATCAGGTAGCAACAGGACTACGGGGAATGGAGCAAAGCTGGAGATGGGGAGATTTAGACTGGATGTGAGGAGGAAGTTCTTCACNTGAAGCACTGGAGGGAGCTACCTGTGGGGTTTGTGGAGTCTCCTTTTCTGGAGATGTTTTAAACCTGCTTGGACTTGGTCTGGATGATCCTGCTGTGGCAGAGGGATTGGACTAGACCACTTTTGAGGTCCCTTCTAGTCCCTGATGATTCTATGATTCCTGTTCACATACCCCACCTTTTCCAATTCCAGATGCTGGGGATAAAATCTCAGTCCTTCTCCTTTGAATGATAGTCAGGTTTGTCGGAGCAGAAGCAGCACATGTTGCAGTTACCAGCGGACAAAGTGAGGTCTTGGGGAGCTGCTAGTTCCCCCATTTGTTTAATACCTTATTTTGCAAAACTGGGTCTTCAGAGTCCATTTTCTGACCCTAGTAGTAACAGAAAATGTTTTCTTAAAATTGAAAGTTTTGAAGGACTAGAACACCAAATATGATAAATTTATGAACTATAAAGAAGGTATTGTTGTTTCATGAGGAAAGGGCTGAAGATCACTTGGCAGGCCTATAGTCTTTCCTTGGCTGTGCCAGTTTTTTCTATATGACTCCTAGCAAATGATCTCACCTTTACACCCTGCTTTCCCATCTCCTTGATAAAGATGTGATGGTTCTCTTGTGCATGACTTGCCTGCAATGTCTTCACAGTAGGGACTTTTTATTATGCTTATTGTGCATTCAGCCCAGCCAGGAATTTATAACAGTGATGGGGACAAAAACTGACTTACAAATGCATCAAAAGAGATTTCATTTTTTTCAAATCTATAATGCTTTGAATCGACTGCTAACCAAAGAACTTGTGGAGCCTTGGTACAGCCTTGGTACAGTTCTGGGACATTGCTGCTGTTCAGGCATTGCTAGGTGTTGTTCCTATGCAGAAAAGATTAAGTGTTTCCGTTACATTCATAATTTGCCAGCTTGTTTTGGCTTTTTGAATATGCTGTTTGTTGTTCTCTGGGTTTAATTGCTCGCTCATGCAGGTACTGTGTATTGCTCATGGCTTTGGTGCTGGGAGCTCAGGCAAACAGCAGCCTGAAACACTGAAAAAAGTCTCATGGATCAGAACCCTTGCCCCACACCCTTTCTGCTGTATGCAGTAATCTTGCCCAGAAATTTCTTGATCAACATTTTCTGGTAGGAGTAATGTTGGAGTTAATAGCAATGCTGCAAATTCCAGTGTACGTGATGGTAAATTCGTCTGGAAACTGCTGCCAGTTAGAGTGAGAGGTAGTTTTTTGTTGACAGGACGAAGTCAGTGCTAAATACTAGTGTTTGAAAGGTTTCTAATTCAATTAATAGGGATGCATTTCATTTAGATTGGGCTTTCTTTTTTTGGACAGGCACCACATCTCTTGTGTTTTGTAGCGGACTGAGAGTGTTTTGGCAGAAGATGAATAGCGTATATTTCAGAAGCCGGTATAGGAGTGCATTGAGTCCTGTAAAGCACTGATTATTTTTTTCCAGAGTCTGTGTGTTAAAAATAAATAAATAAACATCTCTTTTTACATTGGTAGTTGTTAGCCTGATTAGTTTGGCTGGCACTGAGTGTTGGGCAATGTGGAAAGTTTGTTATGGAGTAACTTTAGGATGTCTTTTGCCTCTGCGTACTGCAAACTGAAGCTGGCACCGAGGAATGATGTGTTGAAGTTACAGATGGATGCAGACTGCTTCCATTTAGGATGGATATTTCTTTCTGACAGCCTTCTGTAATACGAAGGCAGCTGTGGTCACCTTGGAGAAAACCATGTGCTCTTCCTCCTTGAACAAAAGAGAAAAAGAAAGGTACTTGATATTATCAAGATGTACTGTTTCTTCCGTTATTCCTATGGCAGCTCTTGTTTAGCTAGAAAAACCTACACCAAAAGAGCAAAAAAACCAAACCAGGGGCTGGATATCCCACAAGATTTGCACTGGAAATATATTGTTGGTGATTTAATGTTTTACAGAGCAACACAGAAAATAATCCCTGCTCTGATCCTTTCTATTCAAGGAATGAGCTCTGTAGGGGAACCTTTTTCAATGCAGTCTGCTGATTCAAATCTTCCCTGGCTCAGTAGTAACCGAAAGTGTTTATCATGTGATCTCAGGTCAGTCTGGCTAAAAATAAAGTGCGACATCTGTTCTTACCAGTGTAATATGCGATAGGTACTTGTTGCAAAGACTTGCTACTAAATGGGTTTTTGGAGCTGGGCAGTGGCCTGAGGCTTGCTCCTACCATTTTGCACATTGCCCCTAGAACAGCAATTGCACGTGATGCTTTTAAGAGCAACACTCGTTTCTGAGGGTAGTGTCTGGGATGTGCTGAGAGGCTGTGAGAAGTTTTGAGCACCAAGATAGAATTGCATTCCAGTTGGAGACACTGCTTTTGCCTCCTCTCCCCAGAATCTACCTGCAGCAGCCCCTAAGACTCGCCCCATGTTTGGGAAAATGCTGGCTCACACAAGGAAAATGCAGTCTTGTTGCAAAAGTTGCTCAGCATTGATAGGTAGTGAGATGCTGCTTTTCATTTTTCTCTGCTACAGAAGTTCTTCCCACACGGTTCACCTCTAAACCCTTTGCAGATGTCTTGCTTTTTGATTCATATACTAAGATGAAAATCTCACACTGTGCCTACTTTACTCATTCTGCTCCAGACAGAAGTTTCACTTCTGCTTAAAGGCTGTTTAAGAGAGTTGTAAAAACTAACTAGAATGTAACTTGGTAAAATGCAAAGAAGCGGAGCGGGGTGATGAGAACATAAAGTGTTAGAAGAGCAGAATAACCAGGATTCTTGATCCACTGAACAAGGGAGGTGAATAAAAGCTCCATAGTTACCTTATCCAACAGGCAGCAGAGCTTATGGCCACTGCTTTGGGCACTCATGTTTTGGGCCTCTCTAGGCATACAGACACTTCCATCTTCATGTGTGTGCAAGACCAGTGATGGATACTTGCTTGTAATTCTCAGCATACTTCTCTCTTACCTGCTGCTGCTATTGATGGTACCCCAGGGACAGGAGAAACAGAGAAATTGATCTGGCAAAGCTACTAAAAAAAAAAGCATCTTACATTCAGTAAGCGAATGTATCAGGGACAAATTGATGCTTTAAATGCAGATTTTTTTTAAACTTGGTCTGAAAAGTCTCTGGCAACTTTAGTGGATGTACTCTGTGTCATCACTGATATTCCCACACCATCCCCGTGTGTACAGATAGCGTGGGCACAGGGTACACTGTGAGGTAGAGAAAGTCTCTTACTAAGAGACAATGCAGGGAAATCTGTTTTCTTGTCCTTTTCCTCCACCTCTTTTTTTAACTTTTTATTTTTAAAGTTTCTTTAATTCCTGAAGTGTATTTAAAGCTCAGCAAATTGATACTGACCCAGACCCCTGCACTGTGCCAGTAGAAAGAAAAGCGGATGAGGAGCTTCCCTTGCAATGGCCTCCCAATAAACTGGCAATACAGGAAATATTTCATATGTCAATAAAACTAAGTAATGTGTGCAGGCTTGTTAGCTGGGAATTGGTAAATCGCGCTGCACTGTGCATGCAAGGCAGAGATTGTGGACTTCACCTCCTGTACGCTTCTCCTGGGTACAATTTCTAAATTATTTTGGGCTCCACTGCCTAGCACAGATGCAAACGCCTGGCAGAAGGAAAATGCTCATTGTGCCTTTCTGGAAAGGAACACAGCCAAATGCATAAAGAGCTAATTTCTTGCTTTTTAACTGTAGGAATTTGTTTATTGGTTAAACTCAAGGTTCCCTTAACCCTTTTCCTCTGTTTTAAATTAAACAAGCAGTGTTGTTTCACTAATACAGTATGTTTTGATGATTGAATCCTAACCATTCTGAGCAAGTCTGTGTACCCGGAGGGATTTGCTGTCTCAGCCCTGCTTTTACGTGTGCACAATACTCTATTCCTCCTGTGAGCAGAGCAGTCTGCTTCTCTTGGATCTATCCAGTCTGGCTCAGTGCATGAATTCCAGTTGAGCTCAGTATGCTTACGGGATATAGGTGGTGATTTCTCTTTTCATGTGACCGGAGGTTTTTTGCTTTTTTGCACACAAGCGCAGCTATTTCTGCTCCAGGGAAAGCCACTGAGCACAAAGCTGTCCTTCAGAACATACTCTGGTTTACGTACTAATATCCTATACTGGGTTCCCATCCTCACCAAGGGGTATACGAAAGATCAGCCTCCTGGCGTGCCTTGATTTATCTTGATTTATTAACTGAGAGGCTGTTGTGGAAAGAATCAAGGATAAGTTTCAGAATACTTGTCCTGAAGGCACTGTGCCAAGTCCTGTCTCTTGCTTGATGCTTTCCAGCTCAGGCTTCTCAAAATGAGAAATCTATCCGTAGAAAGAGGACAGAAGAGAAAAGGTGTGATGATCATCTGCTTTCAGTGACTTTTTCAGACAGCCTGGCACTCAGGAAGTCTGTGTTTGCATGGGTCACAAGGTGCGTTTCTGTCAGCAGAGCTATTTCAAGTGTTTGCTCAACTCTTTGGACACATGGAAATACTTTTGATATATAAATTTACATTTTTGCTTCCTGAGACTGTTGAACAATTAAATAGAAACCTGCTATTTCTCTGTTTGTGGTGGAAGAGGTAGCCACACAACCTACATAAATCCCAGCCAGGGCATGGCTCACCCTTTGTGTACATTGCTCTTTCCCTTGATGAAGATAGGACACCTTTTCCTAAGCAGTTACCAGCTCAGTTACATCTCCGTTAGCTTTCCATGGTCACCTGGTACCTCTCTGGTTTGGACGTTGGGGATGGTAACTCTGTTGTGCTTTGTGTATCTTTAAAGTGTCTTTGTTTGGAAATGCTTTGCTTTTTTACTTTGATTGGTTTCATCATCTGTCTTGTCTTTTTTTTCATGAGCAGGAGTGAGAAAAGGGGGATGTGTTCTAATCCCTTAGGAAACACAGTGTTTATTATTCTTAGGGGCCACGTTAAGCATGAGACCAGCTCCTATCCCAATAGAAGAGCCAGAATGGAGACAGACGCCTCCCCCAGTCACAGCTACCTCTGGGACCTTCAGACTACGGCGAGGCAGTCGGTTCACGTGGAGAAAGGAGTGCCTGGCTGTTATGGAAAGGTATGTCACTTTGGGGTTACAGATATGGGCATTTTAAAGGCAATGTAGCTATCCTTTGGTCTGCTGTAGTGAACATCAGCTTCATTTTCATATATGTGGTTTAGTGTCACATGAGCCAATAACAGTGTAATCACTTGATTCTAGATGATGAGTAGGAAAAGCTATTTTACCTTTTCTGTTGAAGAAGTTAAAATACCTCATTTCTTGTAGCCCCTGTGATGTCTTGACCATAGCTCAGTTGGGAATATAAGTATTCAGCTCTTCTTGCTTTTGCAGAAACCTTTCCACCTAGTCCAGGCTCTGTTTTGGTGGGGATCTGTGCTCCCTTTACGCTTTACATAACTTCTTTCCCAATGTGCTGATATATCCTCATAATGAATCATGTTATTTTATAGTTGATAGCATTTCGGCAGTACTGTAATTGTTCAGGATGCAGAACTTTGCCTAACAAGCAGTAGATTCCCAGTCCAAAAAGGCTCTTAGAACCCTTTTACATGAGCTGGGAACAGTACAGAGCAAAGTGGATCTTTCAAATACATATGCAGAGTGGCAGGTGATCATTAGAGCTCCTAGCTCTTCAGCCCTGCAGAGACCAAGCACTCTCTGAGCCTGGGCTCCTGGCTGCCTATGTGCTTTGCCTTTCCCTCTGCTTACAGTAATGTCTCTTTTGTGGATAATATTGGATAATAGAAGAGGGCTAGTGAGCTCAAACGTAGTTGAGGAATGAATGCTTATGTCTGTTAAGGGCTAAATGGTTGGGAGGAGTTTTCTTCCCTCTGAGAGCATGAGGAACCTCCTTTCCATGAAAGAACCAGATGATTCTCCTGTGTGTGCCCCACTCCTCTGGTTTGCAACTCCATTGAGTCCTTCGCCAGCAGATTTTTAGGATGTGCTTCTTTGGAACTGATTAGGAGCAGGAGAATATCTCCTTTTGCTTCAGCAGAGACCAAAACATGGAGCTCCTTCACAAGATGAACAGAGTCTTTGCAGGGCTAAGACCAGTGACTGTTTCTTTCCCAATTCCAACCTGGCCCTGAAATGATGTTTTCTGCTTTGGCTTACTGTTTCCAGTAAAGAAATAATGTAAATGTTTGAAATCTGTTCTGCTTTGCTAGATCTGACTAATACAAAGTCCCAACCTCTGGTAGTACAGAGACCTGTGCATTTATAGTGCCCCACTCGGCACAGGCAGAACAACGTGCAGAATAGGAGCTTTAGCTCTTTAAAATGCTTGTGTGACTGTCCTGATTGCAGTATGTAGAATGACTAAACCGTTACAGCTCAGTGTGCCTTTAGGACCATGCTATGTCCTTATTTAACCCTCAGTGTGTGAAATATTTAGCTACTGAAGTAGAATTAGACCTCTCTGAGCATGGGTGGTTTCATTCTTGGTTTCTGTCTGGCCTGAAGTGTGATAGCTGCTGTGATTTGCTGTTTGAATCATGACAGTGCTTTAGACTCTGTGCTAGGTGCTGTGAAAACACTGAGCAGAGAGAGCCAAGCAAGCACTGCTTTTTCCTTGCTCTGCTGTGACATTCTCAAGAGGTCAGACAACGTGTAATGGTTTGGAATGTGCCTGTTAGATGTGAGATTTGGGTCTGTGTATGGAAAGAAGCAAGTTGGTGTTGATGCTGGAAATCATCCAGTTGTGTATGCAGATATAGAATCACTTGATCTAATTTTCATTACCCAATTTTCTTCTTCTTTGTCATTCTTGGTTTTGTTTGCTGTGTCTTGTGCTCTCTGAGGTCGTTGCTGTTGGGGTTTCATTCTTACTCTGCTGGTAAATAGAAACTTCTGCCATGTTGCCTTAATCCTTTAATATTAATTTGAAAGCTCTGGGTTACCTCAAGCACTGAATTTCACAGCTTTGTGTGTGGCTTCTAGAAAGCAGGGCTGAGGAGTTTTACTTAAGGCAAGAACACAGTAAGCTGGAGCTGTGGTAAAGCTTTGTGTGACAATAAAACTACACCATAAAGCAACTGGGGAATATGGTTGTTTAACTCTTATGCTTTAATAGGCCTAGTTGAGCTGTAAGGATGAGCTGGTTTATGTGACAAGTTTTCAAAGAGTAGGAGGAAAATGTTCTCTTGGGAGCTCTAGGATGAAGCCAACTAATTTCACTTAAAAGTCGTTTGAGTTTTCCAGGCTGTCTGTAATATAGCTTAGAACAGCAACCAGGCTGAAGGTAACAACACTTACCTCACTGGCCTGAGCAGATGAAGTCCATTTGATGCCATAGGGTCAGGAATAACCATCTGTCTCAGTAAGTTAGTGTTTGGCATTGTGAGTGGTCTGATGCCATTTGTGTTTTCCTCTGAAGGACTCGGTTTTGACTGTGAGTGAAGGCATCTTACTCAGTTTAGTAGACCGTTTTCCTTCATTAAATGCAGCTTTTGTTGTGTTCTGTTTCTGTGTCCTTCAGTGGGTGCACACAGGTGTTCAGGCATCTAGTTTTGAGCTTCTCATTTGGGAACCTCAGTAAAGTGCTTATTCATCTAACCTTTCTGTTCAGCAATGAGAAATAGATGTCCAGGAGACAATTCCATCCCACTAATGCACTTACATGATTTCGCTTTCTGCCTGCTAAAGAGGAACCTTCTGCAGCTAGACCAAACTTCGGTGATTTGGTTAAATACCTGAAAATAAGAGGGTTGAATCTAGTCTTTGATTGAAACTCTTGTTTAGGTAATGCAAAACTATGTCTTCCTATGAACTACTGAATGTTGCTGTAAAGTTTTATAAGCGTTTTTTGGATGGAGATCAAAGTCTTGGGCTGCTCTATCTATCAGTTAATTGTGGCACGTGCTTCTGACTTGGATTCAGTTGGTAAAAAATGCACTCACTAAACATTCATGTGTCAAGACAGCTGAGAGCACTTCAAGGAAAGAATCTGAACTTGATTGCAAAAATTAGACAGATTTTCTTCTAGGAGCAGGTCCTTCAAGTGAAAATGCACAACACTGGTCAGGATTTGACCTGTGAACTGAATGAGAAGGGTGAGGGTTGAAGGTCCAGCTTCTCTTTCTAAAATACCAGTGCAATTAATTATTATGTTGGTGCCAACCTGATATAATTAAAGTTGGAGTTAGAACCAGCACGTAGACTTCAATGTCTGATGTACATAAGTGTCTGTATACAGGGTATGTGTATTAAAGAAACTAATTGGTTTATACTGAATTTCCAGAATGCTGCTTGTGGTTTCTGTAATTCAATTCTCCAGTTTTTACTGCCTTTTTGGAAGCCCTCCCAGAGTAGTTTATTAGTCGCTAGGCTAAGATTTCGGACAATAGACTTAGGTCGGTCGGTCTCTCCCTTTCTCCTTTCTGGTTGTTTGGTGTTTTTTTTAAATACCTCTCCGAATATTTATGCTCTGAAGGTTAAGAGGAGCAATAGTTCCAGAAAGTAAAGTTCTATATTTAACTGCAGACTAGGTGTGGTTCAGACAACTGCAGTGCAAGCTCCCTCTCACTGCTGTGCTAGTGATACCAACCTTGACCTGTTCTCTTCTTGAGCCTCCTGCTCATGAAATATTCTGAGTTTTGTGTGCAGCAACGTTGTCGTGTGGCTGAGGCTCCCTTGGGAACAGAGCTAAGACTACAATAGTCCTTTCTGTGAAAACCTGAGGTTAAACTTGAAAGCCTCTTTCTGGTTCAGTTTCGTGTTCTTCCTTACGTCTTGTCGCACAGATAATTTTTTTCCCCTGTTCTCTGCTTTATTTCTTCTTTTCAACCCCCTCTTGTTAGAACTACAAAACTAAAAATTCTCTTAAGGGTTTGATGTCTTTTATTGGAACTGCCTTGTCTTGTCTTTTTCTGTTATTATTATTTTTAAAGTTACTTGTGTTTCTCTTCTTGGAGTTGAAGTTTTATCCTCTTTTTCAGGCAAAAAAAACATAAATTAGGTTTGGCAGCAGAATCCATGACTTTACACCCATTTTAAAGCATTTTTGTTGAGTGCCATTAAACTTGGGGGTGGGCAAGGAAATATATGCTTTATCCAGAGATTAAATGAAAATAACTGTAAATTCTGCTCTAAACAAAATGAATAATTCATCAGTTGAAAGTGTTTCAGTTTGTCTAGTGAGTAGGGACTTTGCTTTCCGGTTCAGGGTTACTTGGCTTGATTTTATGGGTCTGGTTTTTTATTTTCACACTCATCTGCGCTCTCAAAGCAACTTTCTGTAAAGATGTGTTTAGATTAAATAAGACTGAATGTTATTGATACATATTACCCCTATTTCAGAGATGGCACAACAGAGTCGAGTGTTGCACTTGGCTCTGCGATCCAACACAACTTTATTCATAAGAAAATGGGTTTAGATTTCTCAAGATACTGAGGATATAGTTTCATGATATAGCTGAGCTGAATTAACAGTTTGTCACCATCTCATCCTTAGGTGTTATCCTGTCTCATCACCCTTCTCAGTTCCTCCTCCTCAGTTTCCCTGCTTATGCCACCCTGCAGTGTGCCAGATATGGTTCTTGTCTCACTGAAATACCTGAGTCCGGCTTGGTTCAGAAAACATAAATCCTTTTTATTTCCCCCTGTGTTTTACTGAGTTGGTTCAGCTTGTTTTGCAAGGGGAGGGTGAACTGGCACAGGGCAGGTGATGGAAATGCACAGCTGAGAGCACATGGGATGGGGGAGTTTAACCAGAAAACACACAGATTTTTCCACGGTGCTTTTTTTGTCTGCTTGGCTGTGCTCTGTTTGTGTTTTGTTTGAGTTGAGTGGGTTCCTGGTTTGGTTAAAAGCCTGATCATGCTGACAGTTGTGTTGGCGTCATGGAAGAGGTGTCCTGTGATTTTTGCCAAGGAGCATGAAAGTAGTACTGTGGCATCACTGCCAAACCCTTCATCTGATTTGACCAGGTTGCAGTCTCATTCCTTCTTAAAAGTGTGCCCAGGTTGGCAAGAAATCAAAGAATGGCTCAGGTTGGAAAGGACTTTTAGGATCATGGAGTCCAATCATAAACCCAGCTGTCCCAAACCCACTGCTAAACCCTGTCCCTAAGTGCCAAGTCTCCGTGACTTCTAAACACATTCAAGGATGGTGATGCAAGCCCCTCCCTGGGCAGCCTGTTCCAAGGCCTGATGATCCTTTCCAGAGAGAAGTTTTTCCTAATGTCCACCCTAAACTTCTCGTGGTGCAACTTGAGGCCATTTTCTCTTGTCTTGTTACTTGGGAGAAGAGAGCAAAACCCACCTCTGTACACCTGCCTTTCAGGAAGTTGTGGACCTTGATAAAGTCCCCCAAAGTCATCTCTGTGCCAGAACCAGTCACTGCTTTTCCATCAGCTTCGCTCTTATCCTGTAGAAGCACCTTATGCACTGGTCCCAACAAGCTGGTGCCAGCTGGGTCAGAGGAGCCCTGTGCATGGTTCTGGCCCTGAGCAATATCAGTCCTGACATGCGTTATTAGAAATTCTTCCGATTGTGAAAGCGCTATTACTGCAGTTCTCCTGAGCACTGGGGCTTCCACGGCTTCCCTGGGGAAAACAAGAGCTCTATTAGCTCCTGAAATTCAGTTAGGAAATTTTCGTAGTTAATTTCATCCCATTACTCTTAGTTATGTCTTCTAGCAGAACCTTAATACTGGCCCCGTAGGGGATCTAAGTTTCCTGTGCAAGGCTTTGGAGGAGATGTAAGTTTGGGATTCATTGTGTTTCTCCCTCCTTGAGCTGACAACAGAGCAGGAAGTCATGTCTTTTGGCCTCTTCCATTAGGCTCGTACGTTGTTAGAAACAGAACATCGGTTTCTCATCAATATAACGATGTCCACTGGTTGGCTCTGGAGCGCTGCTCGGCTTCCTCAGGATTGTTTCTTAGGCTGCTGAAATGAGTGCAGAGAGTTATGCTCTGCTGTCCCTCTGACCCCCAAGTGTCATTGAACCTCACGGTGACTTGCTGTTCTTAACAGTAAAATATTTACAACGTGCTTGGGAGGCTGAGCCAAAGCAAAGAAAGGATGAGACAGGTGCTAAAACCCCATAACCTTGGGCTGCCAAGAGGGCTGGTGTTAGACACTAGGAAGAACTTTGGGAATGGTTGAGCACTGAGCAGGTGATCTACAGAAGTTATGCAGCGCTTCTCAGCAGCAAATTAGCTAAGATCTGTCAGGATGCTCCTGCTACATTTGATCTCAATGCAGAGGGAAACATCAGGTGACTTTTGTACGTTGTTCCCTAGCTCTTTCTATTTTATCAGAAGGTGTTTGTTAGTCAGCAACTTGCAGTGGGAGGTTCAACTTCAGTAGGTCCTTTGAGATGTAGGAAGGGAGGGTTTTTTTAGCATCTTTGCTGCTCAGGCTTGTGAAACGCTCTGAGAGCTGCGAGTGCAGGCGCTTTGCAGAGGCATTTGGTAAAGTTCACTTTGCAATTGAAACCCAGGCAGCAGCTTTTTATTGCCTGAAAGTTCAAATGGTTTGACTCGGGGTCATTGCTGTATGTCTTCAGAAAATGCAAAAGCAGCCATTTTATGCTCACTACCCAGTATCTGTCTTATTTTGCATTGGATGAAGCTTTGTTCCCTCTTAGACATGCAGAATATTCAGGCTTCCTACTCTAATCAGCTGTAAGCAAATCCCAGTTGTTTAACAGATTGCATGCAGTAAAGTAAAATACAATGCTAGCTAGCATGTCTATCCAGAGGACTCTCCAGGCTCAGCTCTTGTGAAGGATTCAGCACCTAATGAGTTATTTTTCTTTTTTCAGGGTGCTTCTCTTATCTTTGAGTTCTCTCCTTTTTTTTTTTCTTAAATAAACAGATCTGTGGGAGGGGCAACTCATGCAGCAGACTCCAGACAAAATTTTTTTATCAGCCAAGGTCAAAATAACTGATATCAACATTTGCCAAAAGGAGCCTTGTCAGGCTGACCTGCAGCAACAGCACTGTCTGGTGCAATAAACTCACGTTTTAAGAATGAGAATTGTTCCCTAGTCCTCTCCTGCATTTCTCCAGGACCAGTTAGATGATACCTCAGTTTTCTGTCTCCTCACTTGTGAAGGTGAGAAGCAGGATCTCATCCTTAATTACAATACTGTCTTCTTGTGGCATCAAAGCAATTGTCATACATATGGGCTTCGAAATCTTTGTATGTGCCCAGATAACTTTCAGTTATCAGATAACTTTCAGAGGTCAGACAGCATCGTTGTTGCTCACCGTACAGGCTAGTGTCGTTTTTGCTAGGTTCAGTAGCAGCAGTGTATGGGAGGAGCTATAAGACAAGATTTACCTCTTAGTCTATTGTTTGCTTTTAAAAACACTTTCTGGCTCCTTCTGGAGTCATTCAGCTCCCAGACCCCATACTTCAGAGTGTACACCTGAATGTTTGATGCTGGATGTGCAACATACAGCTGCCCTGTTTTTCACAGTGATTTCATACCACCATTCCCAGCATATAAAGTGATGTTGGGACATAACACAAGGAGAAGAGGTATAAAGCAACCCTCTGTTCCTAGTAGGAACAGATGAATGTGACATGGCAGGTGTGAAGAGCATCATGAACGATAGGCAGCTTCATATCTGCCTGGATCTGCTTCATTTGCAAGCGACTGTTTTGTCCTTGGGGTGCCTTTTTCAGCTCCATCTTTCATCCCTGGCACAAGGACTTTGTGATGTGCACCAGTACCATACCAGCGCTCTGGAGTTCTGGCATGTGATTGTAGCTTCAAGGCCCAGCAGTAACCCACATGGTGATGATGATGTTGTCATTCATCCTGCCTATTCTCTCCAGTCTGTGACTGTTTCACCCATGGCTACCAACCATGGCTGTGGACAAAAGCTTTTCTCTCCTGTCCTGTAGGATTTTTTAATTCCTGCCATAGTAGCTGTGAGCATACTTATTATTCACATAAATATGCAATTCTTTCAAAACCCTGCTAAGGTCTTCAGGGTGTTTCAGGAGATCTAATTATACCTGGTTTCATTGTATATGCTAAAATGTGTTTAAGTTGGAGGTCCCTTTTGCTTGAGTATCATGAGAAAGAATAAGAACGAACATTGCGTTTTACCTTTTTCCTGAGATCGTTCATTGTACATAACCACTATCAATGTGCTACTTATTTATCTCCCTGCTGAACTAAACAGTCAGTCTCTTATCTCTTGTCAGATGGCAAGTCATCCCTTGCCTCTAATGACATTCAGTGTCACTCTTCTCTGCACCTTTTCTATTTCTACATTCAATTTTTAGTGACCCACAGTGGGTGAGTAGGGGAAGAGCAGAACTGATTTCCATATTTCCAGGGTGAATATTCCAGCTTATACAGGCAGCTGAATCTGATGCCTGCTGTTCCCTGACCTCCAGCCCAACATCTCTTTTTTGTGTATTGATCCAGAGTATGTTTTCTTTGTCCACAATGATCTGTTTTTCCTGAACAGTTACAACTCATTTAGACCCAGACACGTATGCGAAGAGTTTGAATTTGTGCTTTTCACAAAGATAACAAATGAAATTCAGCCATGGGAGTGTTTGGATATTTCTGAAATTCACAGCATTTATCTATTTTACTTGTTTCCAATATAAATAATTCACTTTCCAGAACAGAATTTATTGTAACTCTTACTGCCAATCATTTTAGGTCACAGCTTCTGTGAGCCAAGGCTTGTACTCTGTTCCTACACAGACCCAAGTGCCATGGGCTCTCTACGGTTGTCTTGAGACCTCCAGCTGCTGCTTGCTATAACAGTGGTGTAAAAGTGCAAGTCTAGTGCTGTGGGTTATCTCTTCATGAGCTTTATTCTGCGTCAGAATTAGACTTTCTGCACTCATTACCCTGTTCTTCTTTCTGTGACTGTTTTGCTTGAAGTGTTTGGGATCAAATAGATACACAAAATTCATATGAATTAGCTACATCTTTGTTTTCTTTCCTGTTAAAGTGATTTCAGGAGGCAAGAAAAGCCATGGCATCATCTCACAGAAACTCTGTGAACTGGGCACTCTCATCTTCAGTCTACATTATGTGTGGCCATTCTGTAACAACCATTCACTGCAGGCTGTCTGGAACAATAGTTCCTGGTCATTACAACCCTGTAAAGGTGAGCTGTCTTTGGATGTGCTCTGATGCAGACAGTAACACTCCGCTGTCTGTGAGTCTGCACCAGAGGAGCTCGAGACAACACTGGGAACATTCTTACTCTTTGTGAGCAGCTTTCTGGGAAGTTCAGCAGGTAAGGCAGTGGCAAAGTGACCATCAAGCTACGATCGTTCCCTGTTTGGCTCTTTTGCAGCCTGTTTGAAAGTCCTGAGAAAGAACTAGACAGCTCTAACCTGCCAAGGAAGGTCATTCCAGGTCCAAGTTCAGCTAGAAGGGATAGGCATTGCTCACAGTGAGTTCACCTGACCAGTATGTAATATTATCCATGGAATAAACCCCACTTAAGTGAATTACGAAATTAACTTTGTGAATGATCTGGAAAGCATTTGGAAGGAATTAGTAATCAGGTTGGCACCTTGTCACCTCTTGCTCTGCAGCCAGCTGTCGGCACAGAGAATACGTGAGCACCATCCAGCTCAAAGCACTGTTGGATTTGCCCGTTTCTGGTTTCTAGAAGGATGCAAAGTGTTCCTGCTGACTCTTGCTGCAGCTAGTCTCTGAACAGAGTCCAAACCTACCTCAGTGAAAGGAAAATTCTGTGCCATCTAGTAACAGATGTGAGGTCTTTATGTGAGTAATAAACAGAGTAATTACAAGGAGAAGTGAGGGAGGAAAATTCCTAAGTAAAACTCTTAAGTGTGTTGCATCATGTGTTTATGGGCTCTTGGTCAGCCCGTGGAGCGCTTTAAACAGACAAAAGAGAATGCTTCATCAGAGAACCATATGGGCTTTAACCGCAAAAGTCGCCACTACATCCTAGATTCTTTTTTAACCTTTTTTTACCTTTTTAATTTTTTTGGTAGTCCAGGATAACAGTTTTGACCTTTTCTTGTTTGATTTCCCTTTGGAACATGCGTAAGTTTTAATTTGTTTTGAATACAGTGCTGTTTGGGAGGAACTCTTTCAACAGAATAGAAGATATGGACCTGTTCCAAAGAGCTTTTTTAATATGATTTGCCTTATAAAGAAAAAAGAATTATAAAATAGGGCATGTAAGTACAAAACACAGAAAAAGTCATCTGATTTGTTGCTTATTATGTGTGTAGGCTGGAGCTCTTTCAGTTTTTAAATGTCCCTTGATTTTCTCTTAATCTCAGGAGTGTTGAAACTTCCAGTTTCATGTCCAGCTTCTCTTGTGTCAGTCAACCATTATTACGTCTTTTCCAGAAACCAATTAAATTCTGTATCTTAGAAGCAGCTCTAGCCAAGGGTACAAAAGCTCATTGGAAGATGGTTACTTGGCAGGTGCTTGCTGTCTCAGCAAACTTCCTGAGATTGTGATCCATCCTTGGATCAGACATATCACTTAAGTAAAATAAATCGTTACCTCTGTCTCTCATCTCTGGTGTTGGTCCTCTTCATGTATTTATGGCAAACTACATCCTCAACTCTGCCTTGAGGAACAGATTGCCCAGAGAGGTGATAGAAGCCTCATCCTTGGGAACATCCTAGTTCAGGTTGGATGGAGCACTCTGATCTAGCTGAAGATGTCTTGATCACTGCAGCTTCATGGACTAGATGACCTTGAAAGGTCCCTTCCAACCCAAATCATTCTGATTTTCTATTATTCTTTATGGTACTCCAATTCCCTGTATTGTCATGACTCTATCATCAGCAGATGTCACTACCAAGTTCACACTTTGTGTGTCAGGGTCATTCATTTCATTCTTAAGACACTCCACAGATGATACTTGAGGGCTATCACTGGTCACCATCCTCCAAGCCAGTATTTTACAGCCCAGTTCTTCGTTCTTGTTTCCTTTCTGCTCTATCTCATTATTACATGAATCTCTCTGTCTTTTACAAAATTATGAGTAGTTTCCCATTTGTTAACTGTGTGAGTTTCTTTGCTGAAGTTCAAAGATCCTAAGAAGATTTTTAAGACATAGCGTCAGCAATTTCTCAGTTGTATTTAGAGCGTTATCACCAGTCCCAAGGAGTGTCCCTGAGGAACTTGGCTATTCTGATCTGGAGTCACAGAAACATTGAAGAGGAAGCACGTGGCAAAAAACATGGCTCATGACAGGGAGCACAAATCCAGGGGTAAGGAGCTGTGGATTCATTTCACACCTCTGTGACCAGTTTCCTGTGCCTATATCTCTCAGTGTGGCTGTTCTTCTACCTGTAAGGTGTTCTAATTAATCCTATTCTTTAATATTAAAGAACACAACTTTGGAGTACTTTTAAAGAGTTTATGATCTGCCTATAGTAAGTGCTCTTGGAGTCTGGAGCTCATTGTTTCCAAGGTTCACAATCCCGTAGGCAAAACGAATATATAAAGTTGGATAATAAACTCAGCTATTTCCTTTCTCCATGGATGGTGGTCACTGAATAATCTGTAGCAAGTAAATAAAAAGGTGATGTTGCTGCCAGACCTGAGCAGCAGTACTTTTCAGAGATCTACCTCATTGCTTAAAATTTTCCTTAAACCACCTTCTTTGCTATGATGGCTACAAAGAACCTCATGAAGCTGGTCTTGGTGGCCTGGTAGCTTCATCAACTCACTTGCCTATGTGGATTCACTGTTTCTTGTTCCTATTTGCTTATATCCATCTGTTGCAAATTGATATTAAAAAATAAATACCTGTTTCTGCTTTGTGTCTGTACAGCACTTAATACAATAACAGTCCTAATCCAGATCTTGGAGGTATTGGCTATTAGGAAAAATAGATGTATTGAGCCCAAAATTAAAAGCTTCAGTACCAAGTCAACAAATTTTAGGTGCTGGATATCCCACAGGAATCTGCCTTAGCTTGTCTTTTGAATCCTGTAAGATCCTTTCATGAGTTTAATAAATTTTTGTATTCTGAAAAAGCAGCAGCAGCGGTGGTGGCTGGCTGTGCACTTGCCAACTGAACTGCCTCTGGTTCAGTAGTGGAAATTGAAAATAAAAACCTGCAGATCTGTGAGGTGAAATGCTAGAGATTATGTTGGAAGGCACCAGCTCATACTAAGCTTTATCACAGATTTCATGATGGGTGTTTTCCTCTCCTGGAGGTTTAAGAAAAAGTGAGACTTCAAGCTTCAGAGCCAGGACTATAAAATGTAGAAAAACATGACCTTACGGAGGCTAAAGTAATAACAACTTGAGGGACCTTGCTGCTTACACTCAACATTCTGTACATACATTTCTTGTGATCCAGTGCTGAACTCCCCATTAAAGCAACATCTTGAAGCAAAGATAGGCTGTGCTTCTAGAAATGCCTTGCTTTAAATGAGCCAGAAAACCAGTTCTGACTCTGATGAGTTCAGTATTTTCTTCAGGAGAGCAGAGAATGACGTTTTGGCTTGAATAATGTAAATTCCAAGTCATACGTTTTGCTTTTCATTTGTGTTGCCATATAAAGCCTTGGAATTGCAGGTAGCATCTGCAATAACCCCAGTATTGATTACAGAATGGTCTTATTGGAGTGGCAGCTCACCAGGCAGCAAATCAGCCCTTTAGGAGTCAGTGAGCTCTTAACAAAGTGCTGGAGTTGATTTCTACAGTACCTCATCACTTCTTGGAGATGTTTCATCCATGGACTAATCCTGCCTTAGCTTTGCTTGCCTTGAGAGAACCAGATAATCCGGAGGGTACAACTGAAATAACTCTTCCCCAGTACAAAGTTTAAAAATGTAAATGAGATGTTTGTTTCACAGTTGCCTTTATAAAGGTCTTGTTTATCATTTAGATTTAATGCACATAAATATGCCTGTAGGTCTCCATTTAAGTATTGCTAGTAAATAAAGGAGAACAAGTGCTGCTATTATTCATGCTTAGGTGCCTTGTTAGGAAGAGCTTTGGTGCTGTACGCTCACCAACTGGCTGTTGAAATACTAGAGCACAGTTCTCTCTCTATCATGTCTATGTGTGTTAGTTACTTGCTGGCTTTAAAAAAACATCCTTTTTTTGTTTCCCCTTTTATTTTGTGAACACTTTAGTTAGTTGGTCTTGGGAGTATGTGGAACCATTAAGTTTAAAGACAGTTGTAAAATTTTAGCCATTGTCTGCCGTCAGCATCTTCAAGGTCCTTAAGCAGAAAGTACCTGTGTGTTTCAAATCGCTTACAACTCCAAATCTTTCTGCTCAGAAGAGAACTGTTGTGTAATTTCAAAAATGCTCTTATCACCAAATCCAATTACAAGGAAGAGTAAATCGCCACCTCCGATGTCTTAACTATTCTTTTTTTTAATTGTTAATTATCTCGACAGTGGGGTGCTACAGATTAGGAGGCATAGATTATCTTTTTGCAAGTATGAGGCTTTTGGAGCTATTATAAATTAATTCTGGTTTTAAACAAATTTTAGGATAATATTAATAGCTTGATAGGATTGTGTTGGTGCTTGAGACTGCTGTCAAAATACTGAGAAAATTATTTTAGAAAAATTACAAACCTGATGATGTTGTAGTAGCTTTGAAGGTCATACAGTTCTCTGCACTCCAGTGCAAGGTGTATTTTTGGCATTTTAATCTACATTGCAGAGTAGATTCCTGCTAAGAAACATCAGTAAAATGACTGTCTCAGAGTTTAGTCAGGACTTGTACAACCAGAATAGAGTCAGCTCTATGGTGCAAGGGGTTTTTAATGCGTACTGACACAATTATGCAGTTTATGTGCTCAAACACATACTGACATGCGAAATAATTATAATTTATATATATAACTGGTGCTCTTAAGTGAGCTCTTCCTGTTGAGATCTCTCCTCCAGATTTGTACTTTCCATGAAAAGGAGGACAAGAATGAGACATTCCTTTCAAAATTGTTCTCTCCCTAGACAGGGAATACGGCAGTAACCTGGGGTTGAAAGCTCAAGCTGGGAAGGAGATGTAGATTTTTATGGAAAGAGAGTTTTAGTTTATTTAAAGTTATAGTAGATTCTGCATTGGATAAAATCCCAAACATTGGGATTGGGTATCTCTGTAGGTCAAAGAGAAGATCTGGGCTTAATGCCAGAATTGCTGAGAAACCTCTGGTCAGTGCTGTAGAAGAGGTCAAACTAGACTCCTACAGTGGTTTTTCCAGCCCTTTAAATCCACAGACCATTGAAAACTATTAGCTAAATGATAGTGCTACAGGGAAAACAGTAGAGACCGGCAGCAATCCTGCTCATCCGTGATTTGTCTGGGTTTGCCTTTTTTTTCTAATTAATTTGTCTTTTGCCAGGATGGAAGGTCTAGTTGAGCTGATGCTACTGTAACACTTAGAGTCAGGTTTATCTACCTGCATACAGAGAGCTGCAGTTCTCATCCTTGGCTGCTCTCAAGTGCAAAAATGTCTCACCAGGTGTTTCCTGGAGCAACTAAACAGGCGGTTGCATTTTGCAGAGCAGGAGGAAAGAGAAGCCGGTGTTTTCATTGTAATTCCCTGCTCCATCAGTTTATCTGTGGCGAGGATATCTTGGAGCTTTAATTTTGCTGTCTGAAATAGCAATGACTTTAGTATATATTGTGGGGTGAACCGTTTAGTTGACACGCTTGCTGTTATTATAGAATCAGTAGAAATATCAGTAGATAAAATGGATGGTGTCATCTGTTGACCTCACTGAAAATGGCATTAGTGATATCCTTGGCCGGTATTTACTGGGAAATAAACTAGTCATTACACTTTCCGATGAGATTATGCTTTGAATGTCACTTCTCTGACAGTCTGTCTCATGCCACACAGAGATAAGATCTCAGGCACAGATGACAGACTAACTTCAGAAATATTTCCATTGATTTGACAGCCTGAATTATAGTTCTGTTAAAAGCCCCACAGGCTGAAACGATGACCTCTTGCTACTGGGTGATAGTATGTTGATAAATATACTAATGAGAGATAAAGGAGGTAACTATATTCGAGTGTTTTATGTAACTTGGTGGAAAGCTGAGGTACGGTTTGAAGGGAAACCAGATAGGGAGCTGAAATTACAGGCAGTCTTATCAAAGACAAAAGAGCAGCTTGCACTCCCATGTATTTTGAGACACCAGAGGGTTTGGCAGGGAACTCTGTCCCTGGTGGTAGCAAGATGTGCTCATACCAGGGGTCAGATGGGAGAGGAGCAAAAAGGGCTATTCTTTTTTTCCATAGTCCCTGGGCCAGTCGCCGAGCCTATCACTCGAGCTTTGCTTTGCTTTTAGCATCGGTTGAAGAGGATGAGTGTGCTGTCATTGAAATAACTGGTTCCAGCTGCATGTTCCTGCCATCTCCTGCCCGCCTCCCTTGGCTGTGCAACTACTGATCTTGGCATGTGTGGAGAGTTGGACTGGAGAACCAGTCGGGCAGAAAACCTTCTTGCAAAAAGGGAATGAAGGAGAGGGTAGGACTATTCCTTTCAGGCTGTGCTTAAATTGTGTTAAGCTGGACTGCAGCCTGAGCCTTGGGGAAGACAGTCGTGAGTGCAAGA